>NW_026509789.1:2500-10821 GCF_026875155.1 Cherax quadricarinatus | reverse complement strand
TTCCCCTCGTCCAGTTTGCGTCAAGCTGTTAATTGTTCCCCTAAATCCTCAGTTCTGCGTAAGCAGTTAACTTGCTCCTTCGTCTCAGGTCGTTAGACAACATTTTTCTGTCCCACTTGATTGTCTCTGTTCTTGTTTGTATGTGTATGTGTGTGTGTGTGTGTGTGTGTGTGTGTGTGTGTGTGTGTGTGTGTGTGTGTGTGTGTGTGTGTGTGTGTGTGTGGTTGTGTGTGTGTGTGTGTGTGTGTGTGTTTTGTGTGTGTATGTGTGTGTGTGTGTGTTGTGTGTGTGTGTGTGTGTGTGTGTTTGTGTGTGTGTGTGTGTATGTGTGTGTGTGTGTGTTTGTGTGTGGTGTGTGTGTTTGTGTGTGTGTGGTGTGTGTTTGTGTGTGTGTGTGTGTGTGTGTGTGTGTGTGTGTGTATGTGTGTGTGTGTGGTGTGTGTGTGTGTGTGTGTGTGTGTGTGTGTGTGTGTGTGTATGTGTGTGTGTGTGTGTGTATGTACTCACCTGGATGTGGTTGCAAGGGTCGAGTCACAGTTCCTCTCATCACTTACTCTCCATCTGGCAACAGTCTTCCTCCCTTGCTCTGCGCTTTGTCTCCTTTTATCTACAATCATCCCATCTCTCCATGTCTTCATTTTCCTCACCAACTGGTTACGCTTTCATTTATACTATAGATGTTTCGGCAGGTACTGGTTTCAACAATTAAATAGAGAGGTAATTCAAAGTTGCAGAAACTGGAGATAGTAGAAGATTAGGAAATCAGTCCCTTAGCCTAGGTGTTCACCACCGTAGTCGTGAGCTTGAGATTCGTCAATACTCTGCTGGTAAACGTTTTTATGTAGGCTGAGGGACTGTTTACCTCGTCTGCTACTGTTTTCAGTTTCAGTACCTTCAAATGAACTGATAAAGCCACTGATTGGCGAAGCTTCTTCAGTAAAAGATACCCAGGTGTTCCTCATGTGTCTCATGATACCCAGGTGTTCCTCATGTATCTCATTATACCCAGGTGTTCCTCATGTGTCTCATGATACCCAGGTGTTCCTCATGTTGGTATTGCATATCATTAATACTCCCATACTTCATTCCCCTCAGTATTAACTCTCCCCTCCCTCTGTAAACACAGTTCATCTCTCAGTGATAACTTTCAGTCTTTTTATCTTCCCTCTTTCTCCCCTCAATCTTCCCTTTTCCCCTCACGTGTTTACACTTTTCCTAGTCTTGCTCTAACTTTCCCTTCAGCCATCTTCAATCTTCTTCGCTGGCTTAATTTTTTCATTTCTCTCTACACTCTGACTTTCTCTGACTAGACTTTCCCTTTTTTCAGCTACACTTACGGCCAGTCTCTTAATTAAATGCTCTTTAAGGCGGATACCCATAATATTTCTAGAATTGTTATACCATATTTTCTTTCCCCAGAGATTCCTCGTCATAACCTGTTAAGCTTCAAGCTTGAAATGTTGAAGCATTTAATCCAAAGAAAAGCTCGCTGAAGCTTTTGTCTAAGAAGGGGCATTTAATTTAATTTTTTTTTGTTGTATGTAAATCTGTGAAAGCTGGCTTTTTTCTGGGTGTTTTTCAATGAAAATCATTACCCTTGAATACGTTTTAGGCTTTTAAGGCGTTCCAAAATTGTGAATGAGTGGAGAACAGCGGCACCTGAGGAAAGATTTATTTTGGCACGCTTTGTGTGATATGCCACATAAAAGTTCCTTTTATATTGATCTCAGAAACCTTTACGGGTTTCAAAATGTCTATTTGGGGAGGGGGAAGAACAGCTGCACCTCTCGGGTTTTTATTAAACTGCATCAGTTTTAATAAAAATAATATTTATGAAAACCTAAAATAAACATTTAACGCCTTTATACTACCCAGGTGTATGGGTGTGTGTTCCCCCACACTGAGTGCCACACCTGACCAGGCAGGTACAGGGGCAAGAGTCTCTCACGGAGTAGTAGTAGTAGTAGTAGTAGTAGTAGTAGTAGTAGTAGTAGTAGTAGTAGTAACAGTAGTAGTAGTAGTAGTAGTAGAAGTAACAGTAGTAGTAGCAGTAGCAGTAGTAGTAGTAGTGGTAAAAGTAGTAGAAGTAGTGGTAGTAGTAGCAGTAGTAGTAGTAGTAGTAGTAGTAGAAGAAGTAGCAGTAGTAGTAGCAATAGTACAAGTAGTAGTAGTAGTAGTAGTAGTAGTAGCAGTAGTAGTAGTAGTAATAGTAGTAGTAATAGTAATAGTAGTAGTAGTAGTAGTAGTAGCAGTAGCAAAAGTAGTAGTAGTAATAGTAGAAGTAGTAGTAGTAGTAATAGAAGTAGTAGTAGCAGTAGTAGTAGTAGCATAAGTAGTAGTAGTAGTAGTAGCAGCAGCAGTAGCAGTAGTAGTAGTAGTAGTAGTAGTAGTAGCAGCAGCAGCAGTAGCAGTAGTAGTAGTATTAGTAGTAGTAGTAGTTGTTGTAGTAGCAGTAGTAGTAGCAGTAGTAGTAGTAGCAGTAGTAGTAGTAGTAGTAGTAGTAGTAGCAGTAGCAGTAGTAGTAGTAGTAATAGTAGTAATAGTAGTATTAGTAGTAGAAGCAGTAGTAGCAGTAGTAGTAATAGTAGCAGTAGTAGTAGTAGTAGTAGTAGCAGTAGTAGTAATAGTAGTAGTAATAAGTTGTAGTAATAGTAATAGTAGAAGTAGTAGTAATAGTAGTAGTAGTAGTAGTAGTAGTAGTAATAGTAGTAGTAGTAATAGTAGAAGTAGTAGTAATATTAGAAGTAGTAGTAGTAATAGTAGTAGTAGTAACAATAGTAGCAGTAGTAGTAGTAGTAGTAGCAGTAGTAGTAGTAGTAGTAATAGTAGTAGTAGTAGTAGTAGTAGTAGTAGCAGTAGTAGTAATAGTAATAGTAGTAGTAATAGTAGTAGTAATAGTAGCAGTAATAGTATTAGTAATAGTAGTAATATTAGAAGTAGTAGTAGTAATAGTAGAAGTAGTAGTAGTAGTAATAGTAGCAATATTAGCATTAGAAGTAGTAGTAGTAGTGGTAGTAGTTGTAGCAGTAGTAGTAGCAGTAATAATAGTAGCAGTAATAGTAGTAGTAGTAATAGTAGTAGTAGTAGTAGTAGTAATAGTAGTAGTAGTAATATTAATAGTAGCAGTAGTAGTAATCATAGTTGTAGTAGTAGTAGCAGTAGTAGTAGAAGCAGTAATAAAAGCAGTAGTTGTAGTAGTAGCAGTAGTAGTAATAGTAGTAGTAGTAGTAGTAGTAGTAGTAGTAGTAGTAATAGTAGTAGTAGTAGTAGTAGTAGTAGTAACAGTAGTAGTAGTAATATTAGAAGTAGTAGTAGTAATAGTAGTAGTAGTAGTAATAGTAGTAGTAGTAACAGTAGTAGTAGTGTAGTAGCAATAGTAGTAGTAGTAGTAGTAATATTAGTAGTAGTAGTAGCAAGAGTAGTAGTAGTAACAGTAGTAGTAATAGTAGCAGTAAAAGTAGTAGTAGTAGTAGTAATGTAGTAGTAGTAACAGTAGTAGTAGTAGTAGTAGTAATATTAGAAGTAGTAGTAGTAATAGTAGTAGTAGTAGTAGTAATAGTAGTAGTAGTAACAGTAGTAGTAATAGTAGCAGTAAAAGTAGTAGTGTAGTAGTAGTATTAGTAGTAGTATTAGTAATTTAGTAGTAGTAGTAGTATAGTAGTAGTTGTAATAGTAGTAAGAGTAGCAGTAGAAGTAGTAGTACTAGTAGTTGTAGCAGTAGGAGTAGTAGTAGAAATAGTAGTAGTAGTAGTAGTAGTAGTAGTAGGTGTAGTAGCTGTAGTAGTAGTAATATAGTATTGTAGTAGTAGCAGTAGTAGTAGTAATAGTAGTTGTAGAAGTAATAGTAGCAGTAGAAGTAGTAGCAGTAGTAGTAGTAGTAGTAGTAATAGTATTAGTAGTAGTGACAGTAGTAGTAGTAGTAAATAGTAGTAGTAGTAGCAGTAGTTGTAATAGTAGTAGTAGTAGTAATAGTATTTGTAGTTGTAGTAATAGTAGAGTAGTAGTTGTTGTTGTTGTAGCAGTAGTAGTAGTAGTAATAGTAGTAGTAGAAACAGTAGTAGCAGTAGCAGTAGTAGTAGTAGTAGTAATAGTATTAGTAGTAGTAGTAGTAATATTATTAGTAGTAGTAGTAGTAATAGTAGTAGTAGTAATAGTAGTAAGAGTAGCATTAGAAGTAGTAGTACTAGTAGTTGTAGCAGTAGGAGTAGTAGTAGAAATAGTAGTAGTAGTAGTAGTAGTAGTAGTAGTAGTAGTAATAAAGTTGGTGGGAATTACCGACAATATGTAAAGTAAAAGGACACAAGTGCAACAAATTTGACTTTTTACTGTGGCAACGTTTCGCTCTCCAGGAGCTTTATCAAGCCATTACAAACAATACATGGACACAGAGGGTATATAAAGGCACAGAGTGAGGTGAATACTAGTGAGGTACCATTTCGATGTTCGCTAGTGGTAGTAGTAGTAGTAGTAGTGGTAGTGACAAAAGCAATTATTCGTACATGAGTAAAAGGATATAAAAGCTATTACTTGGGTAACATAAAATAGGTTGGACAAATATAAACTGGAATGAGGCAGGTGGTTTCAGTGTTCACTCTCTGTGCTTTGTGTAGTATAACAGGAGAGACTATGTGATGCAGGTTTACTGTTTTCAGAGGGATTCTTGCAAGACTTCGGAGATGGTGAAGCTGCCGTTGTTTTGTTTAATTGTATTCGAAACAGCGATCATGCTGATTCAAGGCACTTGGGTGTGCGGAAATTAGTTTCTTTTATAACTAATTGGCGTCTCTGAATTTCATAAGATGATTGGTGGAATTTCGGTGTTGACACAGGCGTTTGTTTAAGTTGACGTTCCTACATGCGTATATGTGTTCATTGAGGCGGGTGTCGAGGTTTCTTGCTGTTTCACCTACGTAGATCTGTCACTGCCTCCACAGGGTATAGTGTAAACTCCTGCGTTGACTGGTTCGTGGTGCTTGGGTTTTGTCCTGTTAGATCCTTTATGAAGTGGTAGAAGCCATGGCGACTCTGGTGTTAGCTTGTGAAATTACTTTTGAGACGTTTAGTGCAACTGGCTGTTGGGAAGAATTATAACTTTGTTGGGGCGGTGTTGATGCGTGGAGAATTGATGATCTGAAGAGCTCTTTTCTTGCAGTCTATGATGAAAAAGAAGGAAATGTAACTCATGAATGTTGGTGAATGTAAGTACATTCCTCGTCAAGAAACTCAGGACTACAAATTCGGTATGCTCTTGAAAAAAACCCGATGATGATGCCTCTTTTGGTCTTGGTATCTTGACTGGAATAGAAGTGTGTGAGATCATTTTTATTGGTGGGTTTCCGATAAACTTGAAATCTTAGGTTGTTGTCTACTTTGTGAATGAGGACGTCGAGGAAAGGTAGCTTGTCATTGGACTCTTCTTCTAGTGTAAACTGAATCGCTGGTTCAACTGCGTTGAGCCTTGCCTGAAGATCCCGTACATCAAAACGTTTTGGAGTTATTACGAGGACATCGTCCACGTAACGTAACCAAGTGACGCTTGAAGGGATGATGTTGGCGAAGTGTTCGGACTCTAGGTGTTCCATGTTATGTTCCATGTTATGTTACCCAAGTAATAGCTTTTATATCCTTTTACTCATGTACGAATTAATTGCTTTTGTCACTACCACTACTACTACTACTACTACCACTAGCGAACATCGAAATGGTACCTCACTAGTATTCACCTCACTCTGTGCCTTTATATACCCTCTGTGTCCATGTATTGTTTGTAATGGCTTGATAAAGCTCCTGGAGAGCGAAACGTTGCCACAATAAATGTCACATTAGTTGCACTTGTGTCCTTTTACTTTACATATTGTCGGTAATTCTACCAACTTTATTACAATCTGTCGGACACCGCAACATAATGGACATTTCATGCAGACGTTATTTGGACACCCTTCTTCGTGCTCACAGCTATCGCAACAGACACAACTTCTTACAAGATTGCCTGGCAGAGAAGGTGATCCCTAAGTCTACTCCTGCACAACTCTCCAACTCCAAGCACCCCTTCTCTACAGCTACCCAAGCTTACTTAACTGAATGTGCCGAAGAACTTTCTAACATCGCTAAGGAAACCTTTGAAACTGCAAGGAATATGAGGGCCAATCTTCAGATTGACCAACACACTGCTGAGCATATTCTCAGCACAGTCACCACAGCTAACCTCCAACAGAAGATCAAACTCAATCGCAAACTTCAGTACCTCTGCACTAACAGTCGGTGGAAGGAAATGGGACGCGAATCCCTGATAAACAACTTATCGTCACGCACCTTAACCGACTACGAGAAACAAGCACTGAGTCTGGGACTCAAATTTACCACCAACTACGCAACCTAAACTATCAACTCAATCTTGTTACCAGGAACCATAGACACAGTGACAGCAACTTCCGAAGGGTTATATACAGGGCCTTCTCACTGCAGCTTTATGTGAACCTTCTTCTTTCTAATCTTCCTAGAAGATACATCACTGCCCTTAAGGACCTCGCCAACGACCCCAGCATTATCGTCACCACCGCCGACAAAGGAGGTGGAGTCGTCATACTCAACACCAGTGACTACAACACTAAAATGATGGACCTTTTGAATGATCAATCTACATACGAACCTATCAGCACTCAACAGTGGGAGACGCTCACCAAAGACTTTCTATACAAAAGCAGACAAATACTCAAACGCACTAGAAGGGAAGAAACTTCTGTATTTGTTACCAAGCAACCCTAAACCAGCACACATGTATGGTTTACCCAAGACCCATAAACACAATATTCCTCTCAGACCAATCACGTCAGGAATAGGCAGTGCTCCACACAAACTAGCCGGAGTTCTTGCCAAACATTCTTTCCTGCCTTCTGGGGACCATCAGCCCCGCTCATCTTAAACACTCAGGCGACCTTCTCAACCGCATCCGTAACCTCTCCATCCGTAACAAGAAACTAAGCAGTTTGGATGTGACTTCCCTCTTCACAAAAGTACCTACCAAAAAAGCCATCGAGGTTCTACGACGTAAAGTCAACCAGGACCTTAATCTTCCATTTACCTCCCGGAGATTTTGTTGACTTGATTGAACTCTGTGTTAACTTCAACTGTTTTTCCTTCAATAACAAGCTCTACAAACAAACCTACGGCATGGGAATGGGGTCCCCAATAAGTGCCGTCCTAGCCAACTTATACATGGAACACCTAGAGTCCGAACACTTCGCCAACATCATCCTTCAAGCGTCACTTGGTTACGTTACGTGGACGATGTCCTCGTAATAACTCCAAAACGTTTTGATGTACGGGATCTTCAGGCAAGGCTCAACGCAGTTGAACCAGCGATTCAGTTTACACTAGAAGAAGAGTCCAATGACAAGCTACCTTTCCTCGACGTCCTCATTCACAAAGTAGACAACAACCTAAGATTTCAAGTTTATCGGAAACCCACCAATAAAAATGATCTCACACACTTCTATTCCAGTCAAGATACCAAGACCAAAAGAGGCATCATCATCGGGTTTTTCCTAAGAGCATACCGAATTTGTAGTCCTGAGTTCTTGACGAGGAATGTACTACATTCACCAAACATTCATGAGTTACAATTTCCTTCTTTTTTCATCAAAGACTGCAAGAAAAGAGCTCTTCAGATCATCAATTCTCCACGCATCAACACCGCTCCCAACAAAGTTATAATTCTTCCCAACAGCCAGGTTGCACTAAACGCTCAAAAAGTACTTTCACAAGCTAACCCAGAGTCGCCATGGCTTCTACCACTTCAAATAAAGGATCTAACCAGGACAAAACCCAAGCACCCGAACCAGTCAACGCGGAGTTTACACTATACCCTGTTGGAGGCTGTGACAAGATCTACGTAGGTGAAACAGCAAGAAACCTCGACACCCGCCTCAATGAACACATATACGCATGTAGGAACGACAACTTAAACAACGCCTGTGTACAACACCGAAATTCCACCAATCATCTTATGAAATTCAGAGACGCCCAATTAGTTATAAAAGAAACTAATTTCCGCACACGCAAGTGCCTTGAATCAGCACTGATCGCTGTTTCGAATACAATTAAACAAAACAACGGCAGCTTCACCATCTCCGAAGTCTTAGCAAGAATCCTCCTGAAAACAGTAAACCCTGCCATCACATAGTCTCTCCTGTTATACTACACAAAGCACAGAGAGTGAACACTGAAACCACCTGCCTCATTCCAGTTTATATTTGTCCAACCTATTTTTATGTTACCCAAGTAATAGCTTTTATATCCTTTTACTCATGTACGAATTAATT
>NW_026509788.1:0-14103 GCF_026875155.1 Cherax quadricarinatus | reverse complement strand
TTTCTATTTTACATCTACCCTCCTTTTTCTTAGAGGAATAAGCCTTGTGCATACATCGAGTGCCACCGAGTTAATCTGTTCTAGGCATAAGTTGGGGTCTGTGTTGCTTAGTATGTCTTCCCAGCTTATGTCGGTTAGGACTTGGTTTACTTGGTCCCACTTTATGTTTTTGTTATTGAAGTTGAATTTGGTGAATGCTCCCTCGTGACTAATCTCATTATGTCGGTCTGGGGCTCTACGCATACATGTCTGAACCTCAATTGTGTTGTGATCTGAGTATATTGTTTTTGGTATGGTGACATTTCGTATCAGATCATCATTGTTAGTGTAAGTAAGTAAGTAAGTAAGTAAGTAAGTAAGTAAATTTATTCAGGTATACACAAATACAGTTACATAGAATTATCATACATAGCAGCATATGTGTAGAGAACCTAGGATAACCCAAAAAAGTCAGACAGAGTGACTTATTTCCATTGGGGTCCTTTTACCTTATTATTATAATATAAAGGTTATAATATTTTCTTATTATTCTATAATGAAGATAACATCTTATTATCATACTAAAAAGACTATCTACTACACGAGGGTCATTAAGACTATCTACTACCCGAGGGTCATTACGACTATCTACAATACGAGGGTCATTACTAGGGATAAGGTAAAATTTACACGTATTTTAGCTAAAAAATAGAAAATCATTCCCCTCCCTTTCTGTTGCTTCATTCATCAGACACTTTTTGGCAGTCTTCTTGAACTGGTTCAAGCCATGACTGGCCTTGACATTTGTGGGTAGTCTGTTCCATTCCTTTATTGCTGTACAATAAAAGGTGTTTGAAGCCTGGCCACTGACTGTGGGTACTACAAAGTTGTGCTCTCTCCCCCTAGTACTATAATTGCTTTGGTTCCCAACCTTGACAAAATTGACAGCAAGATATTCTGGACACTGTTCGTGAGCAATTTTATAAACAGTGAAGATGAGGTCTAGTGTATTCTCCAGTCTAGTAGGCTCTATTATTTGCTGGTTTTAAAATTTGAATTTTGGCAGATATTTAAAAGCTCGTGTCTGTGTGTGAGTTCTCATGAGAGCTGCCTCCTGGTGTTATTACTTACTGTTTCCATCATTTCATTTACTGTCTTTCCATCTAGTTCTCTTTCCCACTGCACTTCATGCAGGAAACTTCTCATTCTTATGTAGTCCCCTTTTTTGAAGTTTGGTTTCTCTCTCTGTTCTCGTGCTGCTGCATTCTCTACTGTTAACTCGACAAGATATTCAAAACTCAGGACATTATGATTGTAGTGCCAAGGGGTCTTTCATGGGTGATATCCCTTATGTGATATCCTTAGTGCTTAGGAGTATGGTGGCTATGGAGTGAGGTTCGTTCTGTTTTACTGTGTTTGGTTGATATGTAGTGACGGGTTGAGAGGTTTCTGTAAGCATTTGTGTTTGATGTTCTCCCAAAGGCTAAATTTTCCTGTCTGTTGTTGCCTGTCCTATCTCTCTTTCCTTCCACTGGTTCTGTCTTGCTCTCACTTTCAGTTGTTCCCTTTCCTTTCGTGTTCTCTCTCGATTGAGGAACACTTTTTGATAATCTGGAGAGTCCTTTAACAGTGGTTTATGTTGTAGTATCCTGCTCCGTACCACATCTGTCTTGAATGTCAATCTGATTGGTCGATTTTTTTTCCCTCGAATACCCCCCAAGTCTGTGAAAATTTTCTACCTGAAACATGTCCCTCTCTATTGTTATTGCAATGATGTTCTTAATCTCTGTTTTCTCCCAATGCTTTCTTTCATCATAGGTCTGCCCTTCGGCCTCCTGAAGCCCATGAATAATTATTGACCTCTCCCTCTCCTCTTCTGTTTCCTTTTCCCTCTGTATCTCTGGATCAGATTTAAGCATCTTTGCTGTTTCCCTAATCATCTCCCAGACACCATGATGGCCTGAAATTACTGCTGCAAAAGACTGCTTAGATCCATCCCCTCCTTCAGTTCCCTCGCTGCCTGCTGATGTTCCCATTTCAGTCATCTTGCTCCTTTCGGACCTCATCTTTAGATCCTGCTTCAGCACATCCAATTCTTCCTCCAATCTCTGTATCTTTGCCTCAGCTACTACAGCTTGTGATTCCTACTTCTTGCTCTCTGCAGATATTTGTCTAACATGTTATTGCAAAGCTCGTTTAGCCTTTTCTTTCATTGTTGTTCCATTTTGTTCTTGAGCCATTCTACCCATTCTTCCTTTTCTGACCAGTCATCATTGGTTCCCTTGCCTTTATGTCCTCCCTTTTGAGAGCCCATTTTGTTTTTATCCTGTTGGGATGTTCTAGCTACTTCAGCTTATCGTAAAAATGTGTGTATGTGGTGGGGGATTTATGAGCTAATGTTTTAGGTTAGGTTTGTGTGTGTGTGTGTGTGTGTGTGTGTGTGTGTGTGTGTGTGTGTGTATGTGTGTGTGTATATATGTGTGTGTGTGTATGTGTATGTGTGCATGTGTGGGTGTGTATGTGTGTGTACTCCCCTAGTTGTACTCACCTAGTTGAGGTTGCGGGGGTCGAGTCCGAGCTCCTGGCCCCGTGTCTTCACTGATCGCTACTAGGTCACTCTCCCTGAGCCGTGAGCTTTATCATACCTCTGCTTAAAGCTATGTATGGATCCTGCCTCCACTACATCGCTTCCCAAACTATTCCACTTACTGACTACTCTGTGGCTGAAGAAATACTTCCTAACATCCCTGTGATTCATCTGTGTCTTCAGCTTCCAACTGTGTCCCCTTGTTACTGTGTCCAGTCTCTGGAACATCCTGTCTTTATCCACCTTGTCAATTCCTCTCAGTATTTTGTATGTCGTTATCATGTCCCCCCTATCTCTCCTGTCCTCCAGTGTCGTCAGGTTGATTTCCCTTAACCTCTCCTCGTAGGACATACCTCTTAGCTCTGGGACTTGTCTTGTTGTAAACCTTTGCACTTTCTCTAGTTTCTTCACGTGCTTGGCTAGGTGTGGGTTCCAAACTGGTGCCGCATACTCCAATATGGGCCTAACGTACACGGTGTACAGGGTCCTGAATGATTCCTTATTAAGATGTCGGAATGCTGTTCTGAGGTTTGCTAGGCGCCCATATGCTGCAGCAGTTATTTGGTTGATGTGCGCTTCAGGAGATGTGCCTGGTGTTATACTCACCCCAAGATCTTTTTCCTTGAGTGAGGTTTGTAGTCTCTGACCCCCTAGACTGTACTCCGTCTGCGGCCTTCTTTGCCCTTCCCCAATCTTCATGACTTTGCACTTGGTGGGATTGAACTCCAGGAGCCAATTGCTGGACCAGGTCTGCAGCCTGTCCAGATCCCTTTGTAGTTCTGCCTGGTCTTCGATCGAGTGAATTCTTCTCATCAACTTCGTCATCTGCAAACAGGGACACCTCAGAGTCTATTCCTTCCGTCATGTTGTTCACAAATACCAGAAACAGCACTGGTCCTAGACTGACCCCTGCTGGACCCCGCTGGTCACAGGTGCCCACTCTGACACCTCGCCACGTACCATGACTCGCTGCTGTCTTCCTGACAAGTATTCCCTGATCCATTGTAGTGCCTTCCCTGTTATCCTGCTTGGTCCTCCAGTTTTTGCACCAATCTCTTGTGTGGAACTGTGTCAAACGCCTCTTGCAGTCCAAAAAATGTAATCCACCCACCCCTCCTCTCTCTTGTCTTACTGCTGTCACCATGTCATAGAACTCCAGTAGGTTTGTGACACAGGATTCCCGTCCCTGAAACCATGTTGGCTGCTGTTGATGAGATCGTTCCTTTCTAGGTGTTCCACCACTCTTCTCCTGATATCTTCTCATGATTTTGCATACTATACATGTCAGTGACACTGGTCTGTAGTTTAATGCTTCATGTCTGTCTCCTTTTTAAAGATTGGGACTACATTTGCTGTCTTCCATGCCTCAGGCAATCTCCCTGTTTCGATAGATGTATTGAATATTGTTGTTAGGGGTACACATAGCGCCTCTGCTCCCTCTCTCAATACCCATGGGGAGATGTTATCTGGCCCATTGCCTTTGAGGTATCTAGCTCACTCAGAAGCCTCTTCACTTCTTCCTCGTTGTGTGCACTGTGTCCAGCACTTGGTGGTGTGCCCCACCCTCCGTCTTTCTGGAGTCCCTTCTGTCTCCTCTGTGAACACTTCTTTGAATCTCTTGTTGAGTTCTTCACATACTTCACGGTCATTTCTTGTTGTCTCTCCTCCTTCCTTCCTTAGCCTGATTACCTGGTCCTTGACTGTTGTTTTCCTCCTGATGTGGCTGTACAACAGTTTCGGGTCAGATTTGACTTTCGCTGCTATGTCATTTTCGTATTGTCTTTGGGCCTCCCTTCTTATCTGTGCATATTCGTTTCTGGCTCTACGACTGTTCTCCTTATTCTCCTGGGTCCTTTGCCTTCTATATTTCTTCCATTCCCTAGCACACTTGGTTTTTGCCTCCCTGCACCTTTGGGTAAACCATGGGCTCATCCTGGCTTTTTCATTATTCCTGTTACCCTTGGGTACAAACCTCTCCTCAGCCTCCTTGCATTTTGTTGCTACATATTCCATCATCTCATTAACTGGCTTCCCTGCCAGTTCTCTGTCCCACTGAACCCCGTTCAGGTAGTACTCACCTAGTTGAGGTTGCAGGGGTCGAGCCCAAGCTCCTGGCCCTGCATGTGTGTGTAAGGGTGTGTGTGTGTGTGTGTGTGCGCATGGGTGTGTATGTGTGTGTGCGCATGTGCATGCGCTCACGCTTTTGTCTTAGTCTCAAAAAAAAAAAAGGAAGAGTTCATATATCACACTAGGCTATGCTAAGATTATAAATTTTTTCACAATCAATTCCTTATTAATATACACTAATATATACTATATAATATTTACTGTGTACACTTGTGTTTGTGTGTGTGTGTGTGTTTACTAGCTTGTCATTCTTTGAAAAAGAGGGGGAGTGGGTCATGTTAACACACTATTGTTGTTGTTCTTGGTTCACTGGTACTCTCCCGGCCCGGATCTTTGCACACTAGGCTATGTTACTTTTTTGAAGATTATTGGATTATTTCTCACTCAATTCCTTATTAATATATACTAATATTTATTATAATAATTACTGGTGAACACGTGTGTTTGTATGTGCGTACTCGTTTACTGCTTGTCACTGTCAGAAAGACGGGGGGGGGGGTCACTAGGCTTCACAACTCTTCTGAAGATATTTAGATAATTTACTAAACATTATCAGGGTTACCCCTATCTATCTCCTGGCACTGAAAGTTAGGGAGAGAGTGATGGTATAGCATACAACCAGCAGGATGAGACACTGAGACTTTAGACACTAACCAAAATTAACCACACATAGGCAAGTGATGTCATCTGCACAACAATGGAGGTTCCTGCTGGTTGGCTATCAACTCCTTCACTTTGCAACTCCTTCAGGAACTTTGTCATGCATTCAAGTTTTTCTTTTCTTTTTCTTTTAAGACTTGATATTCACTCTTTTTTCTTTAGTACAGTATTATGGTCATAACAATCTGATGATATTAAACTACATTCACAACACCAACAGTGGGGATTGACTAATTTTTTTTTTAAACTTTCATTATTTACTTAATCACTAATTATGACCTTATCACTACACTGTTGCCATAAACCAACCAATATCTGTATTTGTTAATATTTCAGATTCACACCGTTAACCCCAATTAACTATGTTTGGATATTTTGTGTCAACACTGCAGCCAGCAGCCTCATCAGCTGACTGCTACCCTCCCTCACTCAGCATTAATTCAAATTTAAATTGGAAAATTCTTGATCTTATCACATTATTCGCACTCTTGAAAGTTGTTACACTCTTGCAGGTATGTTCACTGATTCACTCATGTACGATGACCGCAAATGATATCATCGGACAGCCACTAGAACGTTAAATCCTGGGAGCACTATTCAGCGATACTGCTTCACGTGTGTGTGTGTGTGTGTGTGTGTGTGTGTGTGTGTGTGTGTGTGTGTGTGTACTCCCCTAGTTGAGGTTGCAGGGGTCTAGTCTAGCTCCTGGCCCTGTGTGTGTGTACTCACCTAATACTCCCCCTAATTGTGGTTGCAGGGGTCAAGACTCAGCTCCTGGCCCCGCCTCTTCACCGACCACTACTAGGTCCTCTTGCCCCCTGCTCCATGAGCTTTATCATACCTCGTCTTAAAACTATGTATAGTTCCTGCCTCCACTACATCGCTTGTCATTTCTATTCCCCTTTTCCCAAAATACTCTATGAATGAAGAAATACTTCCTACATCCCTTTGTGTGTGTGTTGTGGGGGGACTCCTAAATGTGCTGAGTCAGGGTCCAGCAACTGTCAAAATGACATATTACTACCTGTCAACACCCTTGGGGTCCCATGCCTTCCTGTTCACCTCTTTCATAATACCTACCATTCTTTCTTTCTCTTTCCTTCTTTCTTTTTCTTTCTCTTTCATTCTTTTTCTTTCTTTCCTCTGGGATCCTGGGCATTGCTTTCGGTCACAAAACTCCTCAAAAACATGAAATTCATCTTCATTTTACACTTCCATCTGTGTTAGATCTATCATTGGGAAGAGGAGAGTCCCAGATTCGCCAGGGAGTCAGATATTTCTTACCACTAGGCATGCTGAACGAGGACTGCTGAAATGGCATTTCCACCCAAAGCACCACTGGCTCCCCGATTTTTTTTATAGTGCGCACACTGACCATGGAGACCCATTCTCTCACATGTGGCCTACCAGCTTTCTCCTGCTTGATTTGAAGCCGCTAGAATTTTGGCGTATTAATACGTCAAACACATTGGCTCGTAAGATTATATATATGACTGAAAAAAGTCAAAGGGTTAGTGTATCAGGAATGTTTTAGTTACAAACACATGAGAATACATTCATGGATATCAATGCTCAGCATGAAAAATGGTAATGAAATGTCAGTCATGTAAATAGTATAAGAAGTTCGTAGAGAATATAAGTTCTTTTAAGGTTCAGAATATCTAATATGTTTTATTAAAAAGGAGAATTTTTTTTGTTCAAATGAGGTCAAGTCTGTAATCTGCTTAAAGGATTTAAAAATTTTATTTCTTTGTAAAGGTTAGTGTATAAATTACAATTTTGGTTTGTCATGTACAAAGACAGTCACTATCATGCTGGGGGATTTTGGGCAGACTGATCCTAGTAAAATAATAACTACTTTAAATCTAGACAAGATAAGAGTGGTTAACTTTTACTAAAATCTTTATTTAAAACTTAATACTAATGCCAGGTAATCAAGGTGGAAGTTTATAAGAATATAATCTTGAAGTTGAACATAATAAAAACAATATTACAATTAATGGTCACAAGCAGTAATATTCATGGTTTTGGGAGATTTTTTAAAAGGCTAGAGGTTATAAAATAATATAATAAAATGATTAGAAGTTGTGTTGGCTGGTTTAGTTGATACTGAGAGATGAGATGATTTTTAAGCAAAGTCCTAAATTTATAAGTATACCTACCATCCGACTTATGACCGAGCTTGGTTCCGACCAACCCGGTCGTAAGTCGAAATGGACGTAAGTCGAACCTTACTACTGAATTTTAAACCCTCACATTTTTGTAATGACTTTTTTTTTATTGTTTTATTTTGGTATTCCATTTTTACTTTACTTTTTATGCTGTTAGTACTGTATTTTATACTGTAAGATTTAGGATAAACACTTTTGTACAACACAAAGAGTTGTTTTTTTCCCCAGAAATTTGGCATAGAAAACAAGGTCATAAGTTGAGTGGTCGTATGTCAAGCAGGTCGTAAGTTGGAGGGGTAGGTGTACACTTTCCATTCTACTTATGACCTGCGTGACATATGACCACTCGACTTACAACCATGCATTTGGCATCTCTGCTGCCAGACACATACCGCCTTATGATATTTGACCGCTATTCATTGCAATGCACCACGCAGGCAGCATCACTTTGAGTTACCCCTGCCCTATCAGCAGCATCATACTGTATTAACTGTAGTAACTGGACAGAGGAGAGAAGAGGAGAGGAGAAGAGGATGGCACATCAAAGAAGCAGTGAAATCTTAGGTACCTATGCAGTGTTTCTCCAAAAACTTACAGTATAAAATACAGTACAAAACAGCATGGAAAAGTAGAGTAAAAAGTGAAATACAAAAATAATAAAATAAAATCATTACAATAACAGTGATGTTGATATACAGTACAGGTCTGCCATCACAAATCCGGCAATCAGTTATTCGGTTCCTCCAGTTATTCGGCACTAATTTTGGCTAGCATAATTTCAAATTTCCAGGGTTGCCACACCAACCTCCTGGTACTATTTGGTGGTGTACTTGTACATAAGTCATTCTTTTTCTCCATTTGTTATAACCTGCTTATTTTTAGCCCTAGCCATGGTTCCAATGAATAAAAGAAATGCTTCTCATTATGTAAAGCACCTACACAGTACATTATCCATTAACCCTTTGAGGGTTTTGGTCGTACTAGTACGTCTTACGCGTAGGGGTTTTTGACGTACTAGTACGCATAAATTCTAGCGGCCTCAAATCTCGCAGGAAAAGGCTGATAAGCCTAGATGTGAGAGAATGGGTCTGTGTGGTGGGTGTGCGCAGTAGGAAAAAAATCTGGGACCCAGTGGTGCATTGTGGGAATGCCATCATAGTACACAATTTCCACCGTGCCCTGTGGTAAAAGTTCCTAAACCCCTCGACGAATTGGGACACTTTTGTTCCCCAGTGACAGTTCTAATACAGATGGAAGTGACAGTGAAGATGAGTTTCAAGGTTCTGGTGAGGTTTGACCGAAACTAATGACCATAATAGGGGTAATAGTGAGGAAAACCCAGACAACCCACAGCCTTCCACCTCTGGTGCTGGGCCGTCGTTCAGTTGTACCAGAATCAAAGAGGAAACCCCCTATTTTCCAAATCCCAGACTCAGATGTGAGCATTGGTGATGATAATGATAGTGATTATAAATACAAGCTCTTAAAACTTGTTCCAAGAATGGAGGAGGAGGAGAAGGCAGAGGAGGAGGAGGCAAGAGGAGGAGGAGGCAAGAGGAGGAGGAGGCAAGAGGAGGAGGAGGCAAGAGGAGGAGGAGGCAGGAGGAGGAGGAGGAAGAAGAAGAAGGGGGAGGAGGGGAGGAGGAAGAGGAGGAGGGGAGGAAGAAGAAGAATACGTAATGATAACAATAATACATAATAATAATACATAATAATAATACATAATAATAATAATACATAATAATAGGTAATAATAATAATATGTAATAATAAATGTTCACCCATGACAGTAACAAGATAAGGGGAGATAACATCTGATAAGTGCTGACGTTTGATGGGGTAAATAAAGGGTAGAGCTGATGCCAAAAGATGAGATGAACATCGCCCTCCCTTTGTTTTTGCTGGTATACTAACATTTCTGTCTGTCTATTTGCCTGTCTGTCAAGCTCCCTGTCTATCCGTCTAGCTCTCTGTCTCAGAGAGCCACAAGACTGCGTCATCACTTTTACTCACATCTTCAAGCAGAGTTATAGCACTTTGTTTTGGGTTTCTTGGGTTATCCTAGGTAATTTATACTATGTATTACTTGTTTTTTATGTGTCCCTGTGAGACAGAGATAGCAGACAGATAGAATGAGGGAGAAAGATAATTAGATAGAATGGAGGAGGGGAAGCAGCATCCGACCCCCATTGTTTTGACAGGCCGGGGGGGGAAAGAGTAATGAGCCAATATGTCACTTTGACAGCTGCCGACTCCTTGTAATTTACACTATGGACGAGGAGGAGAAGGATTTAGGGGGAAGAGGAAGAAGAGGAGGAGGAGGAAGAGGAGGGAGAAGGAAGAGGAAGGGGTAGGAGGAAGAGGAAAAAAGAGGAAGGGGAAAATAGTAGAGGAAGATTGGGGGGAAGAGGAGGGGAAGAGTAGGAGGAGAGGAGGAGGAAGAGGAGGAGGAGGAAGAGGAAAGAGTAGGAGGAAGAGGAGAGGAGGAAGAGGAAGAGTATGAGGAAGAGTAGGGGGAAGAGGAGGAAGAGTAGGGGGAAGAGGAAGAAGAGGAGGGGAGGGTGGAACACTAGTACAACTGGTACTGGTCACTAACATTTCTGTCTGTTATTTGTCTGTCTGTCAAGCCCCCTGTCTATCCGTCTAGCTCTCTGTCTCAGAGAGCCCCAAGACTGTGTCATCACTTTTACTCACATCTTTAAGCAGAGTATAGCACTTTGTTTGGATTTCTTGGGTTATCCTAGGTAATTTATACTATGTATACTTGTATTTATGTGTACCTGTGAGACAGAGATAGACAGACAGATAGAAGAGAGAGAACAGATTGAAAGAGATAGAATGAGGGAGAAAAAATAAAACACCATTGTGTATGACACCTTTTTTCAGAGTTCCACAAGCTGCAGAAATAATAGGAATATGTTCAGTGACTGTATATTGGTATATATATTATAGAACAATTTAAAAATAAACATGTTTTTTATTGTTTGTTTTTGTAAACAAGTTTTGTAAAAAAATAATTGATAAATTTTGTTTGTGTGCTTATTTTGTTGTATACAACGAGTGTATATATGTACATTGCACCTTACTTTGGTCTCACAGGCCACATAAGTTAGGGGAAAAAATTTAAAAAAGTGAAAAAAACAACAAACCTTCAAATACAAGTAAACTAAAGTTTACCGGGTGAGCGGCAGTCGCCGCTGTTGCCATACGCAGCTCATTTTCTGCAAACTTCATGCTCCATATCTCCGTAAGTATTGATTTGGTAAATTTTTTTTGTTTATCCTATAATGTTTAGAAAAAAAACTATTTTTTCATAAGAAAAAATTTTTTTTTTTTTTGAAATTTGGCCGACCCTGAGAACGAGTTTCGGAGAGGGCCTGTCGACCCTCAAAGGGTTAAAGATAAGGTGGCTTTGAAGCTACTGTCGGTTGCCATGAGCTCAGTAACATGATGCAGGAGAATATGCTTTATTATTATGCTAATATCAACACTACAGCTTATTTGCCTGTCACAATTGATCTAATATGACATAAGAAACAATATAAATAACATAAAACATGTTAAATACTCCAGAATGAATAAAATTTGGCATAACATAGAGCAGTTAGACAGAGTTACGAAGAGGATATGGTAAACAAATACCATTCTCCTATCATTGTCTTGGGGGCTTATATTAGAGGAAACTGAGTATAGCACAGGGCTAACTATGATATACACTCGTACTCCACCATAAACATGAAACAAAAAGTTATTTTTTTCTCTATAGATTATCACACATAGCAGCATATGTGTAGAGAACCTAGGATAACCCCAAAAAAGTAAACGGGGCTTATTTTTAGCCCCTGGCTTGAGTTACCATATTTTGATTTTTGGTAAAATATTCGATTCCCAGCCAGGGTAGAAACTTGGCGTGTTTCTTTACCCCTGTGTCTATGTTTACCATAAAATGGGTACCTGAGTGTTAGCGTAGGGGGGTTTACCCTGGGACCGCCAATTTTCTTAAAAATACTCAGCATAACAAGTGTTTTTCTATACGTAGTATCCCATGTTTTTGTAGTGATCTCATTTTGAGATGTGTTTTTAGATGATAATAAGATTTATCTTCGTTAGGGAAAATAATAAAAAATATTATAACATTTTTTTTAATAAAGGTAAAAGGCCCCAAGGAAATAAGTCACCTGTCGACTTTTTTGGGTTTTATCCAGGTTCTCTACACATATCTGCTATGTAAAAAAAATTTCTATGAATGTTTTTGTGTATACCTGAAAAAATTTACTGTGTCAGCTGGGCCTTTTTTAAAGCAGTGTATATCCCCTTGTGGCTTAGGCTTCTTTTTGATAAAAATAATAAAGGCCTGTATCCCTTGTACGTTGTGTAGTAAATAAGATTTATTTTATTTTTTAATATATTATTATTTTTCGTTGTTTGTTGGGTTAAACTTTTTAAAAATTTGGGAATGTATGATGGAAAGATACTTCTTCACTTACACCAAAAATGAAAGAAATCAGACTAAAATTTTAGCGGAGTTCATTTCAGCCATTAGGGGCCGCTTAGCGTATATTTTTGTTGGTTGTTATGGTTTTATTCTCATTTTTTTGGGCCATTTGATAGAATGAAAGATAATTAAAAGAAATAGATTGTTTTGTTCTTTCATGACGAAAAAATACCTTGAAATTGCGTACAGTAGGAAAAAAGTTTTTCTTTAGCGAAATTTAAGAGTAAAAAATACCTTCCACCTGCCATCCAAATTCCCGTACGGGTCAAGAAAAGGATTGACATTTTTTTACAATTATTACAATAAGCGCAGTCTGCATAACAGTAAATTTTTATTTTTTTTTTTGAATAAAAATTCCAATGGTAAGCAAGGTAATTTAAAAAGGACCTGTAGCCCCTGACTAATGAACAGAGAAAAAGTTATTTTAGTGCCCGGAATGTCTGCATTATTTATTCTGGACCCTATTTTGAAATTGGGACTGTTGAAATTTTGTGAAAAAAACCAAAAATTTCCAATTTTGACCCCTTTTATTGGGTAGTTGAAATAAGTGAATGGGTTTGGGTTTTTTGTCTCGGGGTTTCAGACAAAGTAAATAAGTTTATTCAGGTATACACAAATACAGTTACATAGATTTCATATATAGCAGTGTATATATAGAGAACCTGGGATAACCCAAAAAAAGTCAGACAAAGTGACTTATTTCCATTTACCTGGCTTGGGCTTGCATATATGTTTTTTGGTAAGTATTTTTTTTCTCGGTTGTTTGTTGGGTTTCCCATTGAAACTGGGAAAATGTATGATGGAAAGATGCTTCTTAACGTATAACAAAAATAAAAATGAGGGGACGATAAATAAGGGAGTTCATTTCTCAGCCTTTACCCGCCTCTTTGCAGTATATTTTCGTATGGTTTTTAGGGTTTTTTTACAGTGGACCCTCAACCAGCGATATTAATCCGTTCCTGAGAGCTCATTGTTAATTGAAATAATCGTTAGTCAAGTTAATTTTCCCCATAAGAAATAATGGAAATCAAATTAATCCATGAAAGACACCCCAAAGTATTAAAAAAAAAATTTTAAACCCCATGAAATATTAATTTTTAAAACACACAAACTGAAGAAGACATGCACATTTTCATGACACTTACCTTTATTTAAGATCTGGTGATGATTGATGGGATTGGAGGAGGGGAGGGCCGTTGATCTTCTTAGTGTTTAGAAGGGGAATCCCCTTTCCCTTAGCAAATTGAGGTAGCAAGCTTTTTCTGGGGTTACTTCCCCTGTTCTATTAATGCCACTTGGGCCAGCTTCAGAGTCACTGGACTTCTGTCGCACAACATATCTGTCCATAGATGCCTGTTTCCTCTCGTTCCTTTATGACTTTCCTAAAGTGGTTCACAACATTGTCAGTGTACAGGTTGCCAACATGGCTTGCAGTAGCTGTGTCAGGGTGATTTTCATCAAAAGGTTTGCAAATTTAAGCCACATTGCATAGATTTCCTTAATCTTTTAAGTAGGCAACTTCTTCAATTTCTCTCCCCTCCTCCAAAGCAGTTTCCTCAGGTCTGCCCTCTTGCTGTTCAAGATGATCTAGCAGCTCATCAGTGGTTAATTCTTCATTGTCCTCCTCCACCAGCTCTTCCACATCCTCTCCACTAACCTCCAACCCCATGGACTTCCCCAATGCCACAATGGATTCGTCAACTGGCATAGGATTTCAGGTTAGCCTCAAACCCTTTAAATCCCCGTTGTCTACACATTCTGGCCACAGTTTTTTCCAAGCAGAGTTCAAGGTCCTCTTAGTCACTTCCTCCCAAGCCTTACCTATAATGCTTACACAATTGAGGATGGTAAAATGATCTTTCCAAAACTCTTTTGAGTCAGTTTAGTTTCTGAGGTCACTACAAAGCACCTTTCAAACATTTGCTTTTGTGTACAGTTTCTTGAAGTTGGAAAAGCCGCTGGGCCAGGGGGCAGGGGAGGGGTGGTTTAGGAGGCAAAAACTTCCCTTTAAAGAAGCTCATGTCCCCGAAAAATCGCTCTGCCAAGTTGAAGGGGACCAAGAGCATTTTTCTAACACCAGGAGG
>NW_026509787.1:0-14281 GCF_026875155.1 Cherax quadricarinatus | reverse complement strand
GAAGTGTAAAATTGCTCATTACTCAAAATTTGTTCTGATTGTACCCAAATTTATAAACGTAAGTAACCATTCTACAGATTTATTCCCTTTTGTACTTGTGGTCATTACCTTTGTACCTGTTGTAAAAAAATTTGGGGGGGGGCCCGTCCCTGGACCCCATTACTCCCTTGTAATCTGAAAATCCTTTGAAATTTGTTGATTGTGACAGACTTATCTGGAGTTTTACCTTTGTAAATTTGTGAGTTCATTCCCTTTGTAAAATTGTGAGTTCATTCCTTTGAAAAATTGTGAGTTCATTACCTCTGAAAACTTGTCGCTATCAAAATTTGGGAAGTCCAGTCCCTGGACCAATTATGTACCTCTGTAATCTTTTGCTACCCCCCCACAGGGGGTTAGGGGGTGCTAATAAACAATTAAACTAATTTAAAAACTAATAATTAAAAAACAGAAAAAATGAATAAGCCCCCCTTCTTTTGTGGAGTTTCAACATAAAACCTTTGGGCTTACTGTGATCCCCCTGTAATGATTCATCAACAATATGAAAAACACACTTTCATACCAAAATAACTAAACCAACCAGGCTCCTGGACAAGTGCAACCATATTGACACTTTGGGCCAATATATTCCCCCCCTTAAAATCAGGGTTTTTCACAGAGGCCTAAGACCATCCTACCTTCCCCCTACAAAATTGAAACCCCACCACTTGATTCAACAAAGTCTCATTTAGACCCCATGACGAGGCCTCAGAAAGGAAGTTCACAGCTGCCTAGGGGACTGTTGTTGGCCCTACAAAATTTCCCCAAAGGCCCCCAATGGTATTATGATGGAAGACATTTTTTTAACAATTTACTTAGACTATACAACAAACTTGTCCTTAAAAAAAAAAGCACAAACAAAGGCTTGGTTCCCCTGGCTAACCGACCATCTGAAATCCTTGCAAGAAACCAATATGAAAAGAATTTTAGACAGGGCTTAATACACAAAAGATATTCTTAAACACATTCATAGCTCTCACCAAAGTAATAAAAAAAGCCAAAAAACTATACTCTCAAATAGATTCACAGACCTAAGGGGGATAAAAAAGCCTGGAAACACTCTCCAGTTCTAGGGACCCAAACTGAGAAAAAAAGAATATTGTCCCAAAAACCTAATGAAAACCACTACTTCCCAAATGACACAGCTAAAAGATAAACGACTTTTTCTCAAAGTAGGATTAATTCGCCAGTAAATCCCATGTACCAAAGCCCTGCGGGGACTCCTAGATGGGAATTTCCATAATTCCTTTTTCTTGCACCCCTGAGCCACGGAAGCATGAGATTATAAAGTCATTAAAAATAATCGGGGGGAAACTGTCTCATGTCCACCATTACTGTACAAGCGAGCGGCCCTGTCCCCTCGCTGCTATTTTTTTACTTTTTTAAAAAGTCACTAGAGATAGACCTTCCCCAAACTACTCAAGATGGGGAAGGGTTAACAATACATAAAGGGGTGCCCACAGACTTAAACAAAATTAGGCCAATATCTAACTTCCATTGATCCAAAATTTTGAAAAAATGTGGACGGGACTGTATTCATTTTTAATGGCTAAAAAAATTATCAACCCTCCCAAAATTTGGGGTTTCAGGAAAATAAAAGCATAATGTGCAATCTTTAAAATGCTGATTGCTTTACACAGTTGGAAAATGGGAAAATATCCTGGAAATTTTTTTTGACCTAAGAAAAGCTTTTGACACATTTAGACCCGACACCCTACTCCAAAAATTTGATTCTACTGTTAAGGGCCCATGCATTCTTATTTAAAATCTTTTTTTTCAAATAGGTTCAGTACGTACCTTTAAAACACAGCATCGCAACCGCCACTTGATACTGGGTTTGCAGGAAGTGCCCTTGGTCCTGCTCTTCCATATACAGAAAATGACCTTCCAAACGTATCCCAACCCCCTAAAACCCCATTCTTTTTGCTGATGACCAAATTTTGTCATCTCTCCCCTAATTTGCCCCCCTCAACACCATTGTGAATGAGGAGTGTTAAAAATTTGGGATTGGATGACAGCCAATAAACTTACGCTTAACACTGACAAAATTACTTATTATTTTTGGGTTTAAGCAGAGCAGGGAATGCAAAAATTAACATTAGATTGAAACACCAAATTCCCAGAAATAATGGGGGAAAAATTCTAGGTTATACCTTGACACAACCTGAATTTCAGAAACCCATACCCAGCTATAGCCAAAAAAATATCCAAAAGGGTTTGGGGATCCTCTCCAAGTACGATACTTTCCCAAAAAAAGCCCTTCCACACTATACCATATTATCCATACCTACCTATGCTATTTGTGCTTGGGGTCAACGCAGAACCACCAAAGCAAAAAATACCCAACAAAAAGCTGCGTAAGAATAATCACTAAAATCCCCCCTGGCAGCACCCCCCCCCCACTTTAAAAGTTTAAAACTTACTCCCAGTTCAGTACACCCACACTTACTACTGGGGGCATTTATATCTAAGGGCCCTTTAAACTCAATTCAACCTTGACCTAAAACGCTTTCTTGTAGTTGTGACAGAACCCCGGAAAAACACAACAAAAAACTTCTCTCGTTTCCCCCGTGTCCGATAAAACCTTTCAAAATTAAATGTATGTCAAAGGCCCTAAAATTGGAATACCCTACCTGAGAACTCTGAATGCAGACACATTCATCCCCTTTCAAAACCCCCTTAAAAAACATCTTATCTCCCTGATAAACCCCGTAAAAATACCGAATCCCCACCTGGTGGTTCACACTTACACTCGCCTATTTGCCATAAACAAAAATTTTAATTCAGTTTTAAAAAATAATAAACCCTGTGATACTCCAAATACTAAAAATATATACTGTGCCAAAAAAAAAGATTACATTGCTAAACTCATAAAATGTATTTAGTCCTTCCCATTAAAGCCCAAAACTTCCCTTCAAAATTTGAATATTTTACAATTAAGAATAAAACAAAGTTTCCCCCGAAATGCCTAGCCATGCTAAGGTTCTAGGGGACACTCTGTAATCACAATTTTCTAATGAAACCCAAAAACAATGCCCAAAATTTTCTGAAAAACTCAGCATTTTTTCCTTATAGAGAAAAACTTGAATTTGAATTTGAATTTAAATTTACTGTCTCCCGGGACAGCCCCCGTTCCCCCATTACTGTCTCCCA
This sequence comes from Cherax quadricarinatus, assembly GCF_026875155.1. Lineage (NCBI taxonomy): Eukaryota > Metazoa > Arthropoda > Malacostraca > Decapoda > Parastacidae > Cherax > Cherax quadricarinatus. The sequence goes on along the minus strand of NW_026509787.1, from coordinate 11,092 downwards.
GGACACCCTCGCTTCCCCTTACTGTCCCCCAGGACAGCACCTCCAGCTTCACCATTCTGTCCCCCGGGACAGAACTATCGTTCACATTTACGTCCCGGGATTCACCTCCACCCTTACAGTTTCTGATTGGCCTATAAAGGGCAGTACTTCAGCCCAGCTTTTTTTTTCCCTTGTTGTAAAAAGTTTCCCAGGTTTTCTATGAAAGCAGCTTTGATGTTGTCCTCTTTTAATACCCTTGTGTTTTAGTCCACAGATTTTTCTCTTTTGGGCGTCCAAAAAAATTCCCTGTTTTAATACTGCTTTACTAGTTCTTGGATATCGCACAAGGTGCTTACACCAAATTTCCACAAAAATAACAATTTATCCATGTGGAAGCCGTTTTTTTGTTGCTGCGATACACAGAGTTCTAATTTTTTGAAGGTTGATTTACTGTTTTACTAGCAACTCTTGAATATTCTATTAATAACCTCCTTAAATGAAGCTCTAGTATTTGTTTTCTTTTTTAAACTGTATTGTATTTTGGGGACCCCTTTAACGTGCACGTTCCTGATTTTATTTATTTTTTGTGTTTGATAAGGGCCCCTAAAAACCCCATCCTTTTACAATCTGTTTTTTGTCCAACGAATCCGTTTAAAAGTCCAAGGGGGTTTGGCCCCAGTCAAGGGTTCGGACCAGTAAAGGGTTCGGCCCAGTCGATCGATCTGATCGTGGGCCCCTTTTTTAAAAAACATCTGGTCGGTGTTTGGGCTAACACATGAAGGATCTACTGGAAATTATTACCCGGTAATATGTGATTTGATTGATACAAAGTTAATTGATGTTGAAGAAAAGGTGTTTTCTGGCAGCTCTACATGCGAACGGTCGAGCCTCAACCTTGTTTATCAATTGCTGTATTTTGCTTTTCTTTTTTTTTTTTCGTCTCCACCACAAAAAATGTATTTTATCATAAAATTGACTGGGGGAAAATTTTGGAGGAAGGGACGCTTTTCTGTAGAAAAAATTGCTTCTGTTGTGTTATTGCGACCTTGTAATACAGGTTTATAAATTTTCACGTATTTCCCTTCTCATTTTATGTTTTGCCAAAGAGAAGACTTCAGTTTTCCCGAGGTGAAATAAAAGTTTGTTGTTACAAACCCATTGGCTGAGGACTCCAATTCCAGTGTTTTACATTAGCTATATCTTGTGGGTCTTTATCTGAATAACAGGGGCACGTACTGAATCAGAAAAAGGTTTGCACTTGACATTATAGGCGTCATTAAATAGCAAGGGAAAATAAGGGCCCGGAATATCCCTTGGGGAAAATCACTGCTATCGGAAAGGTTTCTGATTGTTTGTTGATTTTGAAAATTTTTTCCCTGTTGCTAAGGTAGGATTTAAAAACCAGTTCAAAAACCAAAACATGGCTTAAAGTTTCCTAATAATATATTGTGGTTGCAGTATAAAGGCTTTTGAGGTCTAAGGTTCCATATCTATGAGGTCCCCATTGACATTTCAGTTTTTTATGTAACCCATTGTTTAAATTAAGGAGGTGTCAGTGAAGAAAGTGTTCTAAACCTATTGATGCTATGGAGAATGTTTTGTCATTAAGGTATTTTAACTTTGACAGTACACCGCCCTCTCTAGAATTTGGATATTACACTGAGTATACAAAAAGGGCCCTATTTTGCTTACATAGACCTACTTTAATCTTAAAAGGATGGAGAAAAATCTGGCCTCCTTAACCCCTCTGGACGGTATTAGGGTGTTTGATAGATTTATTCGTGGCAATGGGACTGAAAATTTCAGAGCATTTTTTTGGGAAATTAGACTTGTATACCCAGGCCAGTGCTCTTAGCTGGGTTTAACCTGCTTAGTTTTTTTTGAATAAAGTCTAAAATACACTAATAGTTGACAACTTTTTGGGGTTACCCCTTTTTGGATAGTATGTTTGAAACTTAGCAGAGTCTGTGTTAAAGGTTTTTATGAGCTGGTAGTTTACTTTAGGTTGATGAAACAGATGTGTATTGGGAAATTTAAAAGAAATTTGCCAAATTTAGTGTTTCGGGTTACCTTTTATCGATAGTGAGTTTTTTGTTGCCTATCTACTGGTTTATGGCTATACCCCACTGATTTATTTGTTCAACTTTTGGACGAAACCTATTTGGCTAGTGGTTTTGGTACCACTATGTCCCCGCCTCCGCCCCCTTTCCCCTCACCTCACTACGTATAAAAGCCACGTCTAGGGCCCCTATGCTGAAAATTCTACAGTTTGATGGCTGAACACTCGACCCCGGCGGGGGAGTTACCCTTTCCCCTCCTCCCCTTTACGCCTTCTCTTTGTATTGGACTGAAGAAGCCCTTGTGGCAAAAATTTTCCTGAAAAAAGTTCCCCATATGTGCTAAGTGTTCAATCTTGTTTTAGTTGTTGCCGAGTTTTCTGGGGTTTTGATTATACTCTTAATTTTTTTGTCCTTTAATAAGTCTTGATCTGTCCCTCACCTTTTGGAATTCTTTTAGTGCGCTTTCCTGTCTGTTCCTTTAAATTTTTCCCGCAACTGACCCTTTAAATTTTAAATTTTTCAAATATTCAGTGTCATCCAGGGTTCAGTTCTTCGTTTTAATCCCAACCTTTTTAACGGTGCAATATTATAAAAGGTGGCAGTAACCCTTGTTTTAAAATTTTCCCAGCTCGTTTAGTTGTGCAACTTGTTATCTCTGCCCAGTCACAATTGTGTAGCTTTTACAGGTTTCTTTAATGTAGTTTTATTTGACCTCATTTTTATTGCCTGTGTAGGCCTACCTATCTCTAGTAATTTTCCGGGTTTCAGTAAATGATAAAATTTCACTAAACTGGGGTAATGAGCCTGACTGACTATGTTTTCAGAGCGGTTACGAGTATGTGGTCAATTAGGGTGGCTGGAAAACTGTGTGGATCCGGTTGATGCATTAATTATTTGAGTGTAACTATTTAATCTTTTCGTGCTGGATGAGGTAGAGTGCGGTCGTGCTTTGCCCCCTCAAATGTTTTCCCGACGAGCTCCTAGTCAACAACATGGCGCCAGGTGTGGAAAAGGGGTAAATATTTGGGTGGATTGAGTTATTATGGGGTTTTAAAACCCCCTACGTCATTTGATGTGTTATTCCCCAAAAATTTGTGAGAGAGACATCGGCTCAGGACGGGGATTTGTTGGAGTGGCACTAACGGTGTTGTATAGAATATTCGTGAAGGTGCTAATGCTCAAGTATCGGGCGTTGGTGGATCGTTATCAAGATGTAGCATTAACGTAACACGGCATGAGGGTCAAGTTGAGGTTTTGTATACGACATTTTTCGTGGGTTTTAAGCTCCAAAAACGTGCTTTTGGGCTGATGAAGTGGATATATGCAATGTTTTCAAACGTTATGGCATGTACATCGGGCCCCAACCTGGTAAATGGGTAAAAGGAGTTAAAAGGTTATCTGAGGGTTCTTTCAATCTCAAGATGATGCTAGGCATCTAACCCCGTTGTATTCTCGAGGAGTTTGAACCCGGAAATGGTAGCTTTTGGCTGGGCAAGGGTACTGCGACTTTTGTGGCGATTTGACCATTGGCGGCCGGGCTGTGGCAAGCGGAATTGGTCGGGGCCCGGCAAGGGGGTAGCACCTGTCCATGAGAAACGATGCCTGGGAAAACGGAGGAAAAGGAGGAGGGCCGTGGTCGCTTGTGGAGTGAAAAGGGTGAGGGGCCCCTTGTGGAATCAGAAGAAGTGGGGATCCATAAATCCGGCCCATAACAGTACAGCTCCCAAGTGAAGGGTGCAGGTGGGGGCAGAAGTGAAAGCTTTGAGGGGAGTTGGAGGGGTGTAAAGGCTATGTTAGAGTCCACGGAGGTGGAGAGTACGTGAGCAGGAACCTGGGTCAGGGCAGAAGGTGTGTGGGGAAGGGGGAGGATCGGTGGCACCCGTGAGGACAGTGTAGTGCGTGGAAGGACATGGAGGCGGATTAAGGGTGGTGAGGTGGAAGTCCATTGTGCTGGTCCCAAGACTAGTATGGAAACTGAAGGAGCTAAAGGAAAAGGGGAGCAGGTCAGTTCAGCGTGTTTGACGCCGGCGCAAAGGCGGAAAAAAAGCTTGGGGGTTTTGGTGCTCAGGTGACTTCGAGAGGGCCCAACGAAGGGGGGGGGATGGGTTTGGGAGGGGGTGGATATGTGGCAAAAAGGGAAAGCCCCGGGAATGGTTTGAAAGGGAAAAAAGGGCATGAATGGGGGGGGGGAGGGGAAATTTAAGCCCGGGTCAGGGTGTAACAATAAAAAAAATTTAAAGATCTGTGTGATGGGGTTAAACGTGAGTTTCTTCAGGATGTTTTTGAATAGGTACAAGATTGACGTAGCTTTTGTGCAGGAGCCAATTTTTTAAGCTTGGTCGTGAATTGAGGTGCCTGGGTATCAGGTTAGTGTTGCCGTTGAGCGTTTAAAAGGAGGGGGGGTGTGTTTATCAGGGGGCGAGCCCCTTTGGGTTTTTCATAGGAAAAAAGGGGGGGGAGGGGGAGGAGTATTAGTGTGGAAGGATGGGGGATGGGAGAGGAGTGGCGTTTGTGTGTTTTGTTGCCCCAGCAGAAAAAATGCGTGAAAGTGAAAATGGATTTTGTGCGGGAGGGGCTCGTGTATTACCTACGCACGTTACGTCTGTGGCAATTGGGGGGGGGGGGGGTTGGAATTGTGTAATTAAGGGACAGACGTGGAACCCAGAGGAGGGGGTTTTTTCCTCAGTTTGGGGGGCCTGCTTTTGAGATTTTCAGTTAGTGATGCTTTCGGGGGGGTCTTGGGAGGTTTGGAAAATACGTTTATAAGAAGGGGATATGCGGTCGTTTGGGGCAGGTTATATTTATCTCAGGGGTTTTGGTAGTCTTTTAAAAAATTGAGAGGTGTCTTCCGATCATAGGGCGGGATTAGTGGAGGTGGGGGTGGGGGTGCTTTGGCTCGTGGCAGGGAAGTTTTGGAAACTGAACACGGGTTTTGGGGGATAGGGAGGGAGTGGAAACTTTGCAATATTTTGGGGGGCAGCTCTGTGCGACGAAGGACTGAGGAAGACGTGGTAGGGTGGTGGGGGATAGTGTGGTAAGTTACGAATACGTCAATTTTATGTGGGGAGGGCAAAACGCATTTAACAAATTTGGGGTTTGGGTTTTCAAATTACTTTGAATCTGATTTGGAATTGTTTCGGGGGGGGGGGCGGGGGGCCGGGGTGTACCCGGTGGAGGTTTTACACATGTTGAAGGAAAAATACGGGTTTAAGAAAAAACTTTTTCAGCTGTTCGGGGGACAGGCGGGGGTTTGGACGAAGTACTTGGGGCGCAAGCCCTCAGTTTTTGTGCTGCGAGGACAGAAGGTACGACAGCGAACGGGAAATACAATACGGGTTTGAAATCATATCTTCTGTGGGGGGTTTTAGAGAGGGTCAGGGATTTGGGACACAAAAGGGATGAGTGCATATGCAGTAGATGGTTTGAGGAATAGGGAAAATGTGGGGTGGGGTGGTGAGTTCTTTTGGGGAAAGGGATGTGGGGTATGTGCCGTGCAAAATGGGGGGGAGTGATCGTGAGGCATGGGGGGGTCATTTAGGAGGGGGAAATATGGCGAGCCTTATGGACTGAGGAAGGGTTAGGCACCCGGGATCGATGGTTTACCCGGAAATTTTTTGTACCACTGGGGTTGCTTAGGGGTTTCCTAGTAAGGTTAATGAATGCCATGAAGACGGAGGTAAGATGGGGAACTAGGGAACGGGGTGGTGGGGTTGGTCCCAAAGGGTAAAAAGCAGAGTCCCTTGGGGGTTACCCACCCCTTTTGTTGCTTTGTGCTGTTATAAATTATTTTCGAAAATTTTTGGGAAACGGCTTAAATGTGTTGTGGGGGGGTGTGTTTTTGGGCTCAGTTGGTTTACCTGGTGGGCAATGAGCGTGGGCAGGGATTTCAAGGGGGTTCCGGAGGACTGGAAAGGGAAAGAGGGGGGTTGGGGGCGTTGGTTGGCCCCGGGGTTATGTGGGTGGAAAGAAAGGCTTTGAGGGATATTTCCTAGACAGGGGTTTGGCGAAAAAAATAGTGGGGTGGGTGGATACGTTGACTCAAACGCGAAGGTAAAGGGTGCAAATCAAGGGTGTGTGGGGGGGGGGGTCAACAGGGCGGGGTCTTCGGCAGGGATGCCTTTACACAAATATTGTTTGCATGTGTTAGGATCCCCTTTTTTAGGGGTGGAGGAGGGATGGGGGGGGGGAGGGATTTGGTGAAGCCCTGGCCTGGTTTGGTGGGCTTTTTGATGATACCACTATTTTGGCAAGTGAGGAGACACGGGTTTGGACTTTTGGGGGAAATTGTAACACTTTTGGGGAGCTACTGGGATGGGTAAATCTGGAAAAACAAAGATCATTGGGGCTGGGGAGTGGACAGAGAGATTGATTGGGGGTTGGTGTGTGCGGGAGGACCCGGGGGTTGAAAAACTGTGGTGTCAGTTGAGGCTGTGAGTCTGAAGGGTTTTGCAATTCGAAAAGGATGGTGGAAAAGGTGCGCGACGGTTGGGGAATGCTGGACCCCCCATTTAACCATTTGGCAACGTGCAATTGTCATATGTATTTCTATATAGTAAAGTTGGTTTTTTTCGGGTGTGATGCCGTTAAAAAGGAAAAGGGATTCGAGTATTTTTAGAATGGGGTTCAAATTTTTGTGGGGTTTTTAGGGGGCAACTGGTTTCGAGGGGGTTGTGACATTGGCCCGGGATGTAGGGGAGGGTTGGGTTTGTTTGGGTTGAGAAAAACGCGTGAAATGTGTGTTTATTAAGGGGAAGTGATGGTGAGGAGGGTGGAGGGGGGTCAGTAATTTTTTAAAAATACATGCCCCCCTGAGGAAAAAGGTATGGGGGGGCGGAAAAAGAAGGGAAAGCGAGACGTGTTATGGCCTTATTTTGCCCGGGGAACCCGGAAAAATAAGGTGGGAACTTTGTGAAATTGTTAGAGCTGTAGTGGCCCGGTTGAAGGGGTCTCCCCCTGTTTGCATGGGATGTAAAATTTGGGAAGATTTATAAATTTTAAAGGGTACGACCTAGGGCAGTGAGGTTATGTACCGTTTCCTGCTGGGTTTTGCCAACGGGGGCGAGTCGAGTAGGAGGGTTATTGAGGGGGGGGGTGTGGCGATGCAGTGGGGAAGAGACTGGTATATGTCGTCATTTTTTTGAGGTTTGGGGGTGATCAGGGTATGGATGCTAAGGGGTGGTGGGGGGGGGGTAAGGTGTGTCGGTATTTCGGCGTTTATCTTGATTGAGTGGTGTGGAGGGAGTTGGTAAGAGGTTTTGCTATGCATCGTGGACTACGTTTTGTTTTAAGGGGGTATGAGGGGGAAAGGGGGGTGGGGATGTGTGAGAAGGGCTTTGGCGGCGAGTTTTATCGAAAATTTGTGTCGAAAAGAGGGGCATTTTTGGGAAAAGGGGGAAGGTATTTTTTTGAGGGGTTTTAGAGGGAACAAAAGGGAAATTTTTTGGCGTTATAAGGGGCTTTTTAAATGGGGGTGAGTGGGGGGTAAAAGGGGGGGGGGGGGTTCAGGGGATTTCAAGGGCTCACCCCCTTGGGAATGCAGTGTTTGGGTTTGGGTGTGATTGGAGGTTTATTTTTGACCGATGAGAGGTTGGCAAGATAAGTTTTGTTAGTTCCCTTGATGGGGAAGGTGTAAAGGGGCAGATTAAATTAAAATGTATTAAAGTATAACCCTTAAATTATATAACATGTATATTTCTTTTGGGAGCGTATTTGTTCCACCTTTAATGGTATTGCAAATTTAATTTGAATTTTCTTTAGGGGTTTTTTCCTTTCATATTTTTCCCTTTAAGAAACCCCGGGTTTTTTGCCTTTTTTTTTTAAGTAGTCCCGCATCAGTTTTGACGTAATTTCCTTTATTATTATTTATTTAAGGTTTGTAAATTTTGGGAGTCCTGTACCTTTCAGGTTGTAAATAAGTTTTCAAGTGACTTGTGTATAATTCCTAAATGAAGGTAATTAAAAGTCAGATTATTAGGTTTGACGGGATTAGTTTTTAATGTGTGTGTGTGGTGGGGGGGAGGGATGATAGGTCCCTGTGTTGCAGCACAGGTTGCTTAAAAGAATATTGTAGGTCTGGTGTTTTTGTTGCGAGTTGTATTTTGGGTGATTGTCTTAAGCTTGGTGCATTATTGTGTTGAGGTTGTAATTTTAGGAGTTTTTTTTATAGCCATTTTGTGGCCTTTGTTTTTATACCTTTATTCCCTTTTTAAATTGTGATTTGTTTTAAAAATTGTATATGTGCTGTAGATGTTGCCTGGATTGTTTTGTTTTTATATATTGTTTTACTGTGTTTTCCTTGTTATTTTTTTTTTTATGTACCTATTAAATTTGTACATGAAGTTTTAAATAAAATATAAAAAAAAAAAATCTATTTAAAAATGAATTTTCTTATCCTTTTCTAGCCCGTTTTTTTTGCTGTGAAAAAAAGTATTGAAGTCGCCCCCGTTTATTGTCTCGCAATTGTTTTTAAGTCGGACAAAACTTGGAAAAGTCTTCAAAAAAAATGGTTGGGTAGGAGGGGCGGTAACTGTTCCACTAAGATGGGTTTTGGTCTTGGGTAGCGCACTTCAAACCTAGAACTCCGTTTATTGTTATTTAAAATCAAGTTTTGGGGTTTTAATAAGTATTTCTAAAGGGGGGCATACCCCACCACCCCTTTCTGTTCCTTTATAAATGTTTTTATTTTAACCCTTTTTTTTTGACCTCGTCGTCGTCACAGTTTCATCCAACCCGGATTCAGGAGGTTTTTAATGCCCCCCCTATTTCTGTTAGTAGAAAATTTTAAACTCTGCCATTTTTGGGAAAAAAAAGTCTTGCTTGACATGAATAAAATGAAGGCCGTTTTTATAAAACAATTTAAACATCAATAATGGAATGGGTTATTTGTATTTTTAAATTTTGGTAAATCAACTCTCATTGCTAAAGGAACTGTGCCCCAAAATGCTTTGTTAAACAAAATGAATTTTCCCATTACTAAAATTTACTACATCCATATCCCCCCATCATTACACATTTACATAAGGGGCTTTTCTGGACGAGGAAAGGAATTTTAGGCATTCTAAGAGTGAAGGGATAAGATTCGAAAACTAACCCAACAAGTTTTTTCCAGGTTTATAGAAAAAAGTTGAGTTTAAAAAGGTCCCCTTAAAAAAACTCTGTGCATCTCATGACAAAGGGTAATAAAATGTGTCATTCTTAAAATATTTTCTCTGGGTTTTTATCAGGAAGACACTGACAATATCCCAATAAATTTCTTTTTATGTTGGGTTGAAGATGATAAATTATGAATTTAGTCACTAGCGAAGGTTACAAACGATAGACCCGGTTTTTTAAAACAAAAAAATGCCGGGGGGATGTGAATTTTTTCAAGGGTATTAAAGAGTGTAAAATGGAAATCTGGTGAAACCCTTTTAAATAAAATTTTTAATTTATTCTTCAAACAAATGTGTGTTGTATTGGAAGATGGCTAATGTTTCTATTTTTAAAAACAGGGGCAAGCCGTTACCGAAAAATTTCCGCCCAATAAGCCTCCCCCCCCAAATTTTAGGCAAAATTACCAGGTCAATTATACCTGGAGTTTCCTAGAGGAGTTCCGGGGGGGCAACGCCCCCGGGCCCCCGTTGTGACAGGCCTCCTGGGGGTAGAGCCGATCAACCAGGTTTATGTGGCTGCACGCAAAACCCAAAGTAGACTCATAGCCCGGCTGGCAGGAACCCACTTTTGGTGCTTGTCCCGTGCCGCTTGAAGACTGTCAGGGGTTTTGGAAATCCCCTTAGTAGGGTGGGGTGCAGTTGAAAAAGTCTCGGGCCCCTGACACTTTTTTTTGGTTTTAACTGCTAGTGAACCCTGTTTTTTCATTGGGGGGTGTTGCATGTCTGCCAAGTTTTTTGCTTTCGTAGTGGGAGTGATTTTCGTGTGCAAGTTCGGTTTAGTCCCTCTAGGTTTTTCCAGGTGTTATATCATGTATCTCTCCCGCCTGCGTTCCGGGAAAAAGGTTAGGAACCCAAGCATCCCAGAAATCGGGGTGTTTTTTTCCGTTTGCGCCCCGTGAAAGTTCTCTTTTTCATTTTTTAGGTCGGAAATTTTAAACCTCCTTGAAAGGTGTGTTATTTGGGCAGCAATGTTCCCGCCTAGTTTGAACAAGTGACCAAAGAGTGTCATCAAGGGCTTGGCATCCCCCGTTTTTAGGTTTCATTATCCTTCCCGTCATTTTTCTAGCGATTTCGATCGATACAAAGTTATGGCCTTGAAGGGAGATCCTCATTCACAGACAAATTCAAATTTTAAAATTAAATTCAAAAATTTATTCTTATAAGGTTTTTCAATGTGGTTTACAGAAATTTTGGGTTTTTTGTGGTTTCTGAGTAAAATACTAATTACGAGGGGGCCACAACCCAAAATGCTTTACTAGGCATTTCGGGAGAATAGATTAAATTTTTAACCTTAAAAAATTTCAAATTATGAGGTAAGTTTGGATTATGGCTAATGACTAAATATGTTTGTGAGTTTAGCAATGTGAATGCTTTTGTTTTGGCACAATACATAGTTTCGTATTTTGGGGTATCACAGGTAACTTATGACTAGTTAGGATTCATTATTTTAAAATTGAGATTGATATTTCTGTTAAAGGGCAAATGGGTGAGTGAGTGAGTGTAAGTTGTGAACACCGGTGGTATTCTGTAAAAATTGACGGGGCCCCTTAGGGAGATAAGATGTTTTTTAATGGTTGTTTTGAAGGTGATGAATGTGCTGCAGTTTTAGAGTTTTTAGGCAGGGTGTTCCCGATTTTAGGGCCTTTGAATATTGAATTTTTTGTAAAGGTTTTTGTCGGACACGGGGAATGTTAGAGATGTTTGTGTTGGGGTTATGCCTGTGGGTTCTGTCACAACTTTCAAGAGTCCTTGTGTGAAGAATGCTTAATGCCTCAAATGTTTTTAGTGGGAAGTTTTAGCAGTAAAGTCGAGAACCAAAAACTGTCATTGTGGTAGTTAAAAGTCCGGATGCAACATCCCCAATTCCCGGAACGCTGTAAAAATTTACCAGTCGGAAAATTG
>NW_026509786.1:0-13968 GCF_026875155.1 Cherax quadricarinatus | reverse complement strand
AAGGTAGAATTACGTGCCTGCATTTAAAGAGGGGTGGAGTATTTGCAGTTTGGAGGGGGATCTGAACTGAAGTATTGGCATGCCTCTGGCAAAACAATGATGGGGTGAATGATGGTGAAAGTGTTTCTTTTTTGGGTAACCCTGTGTCGATGGGAGATGGGCATTGTGTTAAAAAAAAAATAATATCAGTGGAAGTTGTTTATGAAAAATTTATTTGGTGGAACAAAGTTTCTGTTATGATTTTAAGGGAAATAATCACAAATACATGAATAGCTATTTATATGCTGGCTTACTGGAGCTGAGTTTTCACTCCGTTTAAAAAGAAAGAATTTCCATGTAGTAAATTCCTAATATGGTACCATATACAGGTTATGGGAAGTACAGTGGACCCCCCGCATAACGATATTATTTCAATCCAGAAGTCTGTTTGGGTGCTGTTATAGACCGAATTTGTTCCCATAAGAGATATTGTGAATTAGATTAGTCCGTTTCAGACCCCCAAAAATACACCTACAAAAGCACTTACAAAAATACACTTACATAATTGGTTGAGTTGGGAGCTGATCGTTATGCAGGGATCCACTGTACATTACCTGCACTCTGATGGAGGTATGAAGCTGTTTCAATTTAGAGGGCCATCTCAACTGTGATAATAATATATTTATGGCTAGACAACAATTGAATGAATAATAGTGAAAGTGTTTCCTCTTTGTTTGGGTCATCCTACCTCAGTGGGAGACAGCCATCGTGTTAAAAAATTAAAAAAAAAAATATTGCCAAAGGGTATTGGTACTCAGTATATCTCATTAACTTAGATTAGTGGTTCCCAACCTTTTATTTTTTTATTTGCTTTGACCTTAATCTGGCTACCTACAGGACCTTGCACTTTCCAGCTTTTGATGAAATATGATATTTAGTAGTTATTAAAAGTTAAATTTTTTCAACACGTCAGCCGTTTCCCACCGAAGCAGGGTAACCCAAAAAAGAAAGAAACACTTTCACCATCATTCACACAGAGGGAAGAGGTTAGTGCAAATGTAACTACTGAAAGCAGGGTGACCCACAACATTTTCATCATCATTCACACAATCACTGTCTTTGCAGAAGTGCTCAGATATGACAGTTTAGATGTCACTCCAAACAGCCAATATCCCAAACCCCTCTTTTAAAGTTCAGGCATTGTACCTCCAGGACTCAAGTCCAGCTAACCTGTTTCCCTGAATCCCTTCATAAAATATTACCCTGCTCACACTCCAATAGCTCATCAGGTCCCAAAAACCATTTGTCTTCATTCATTCTTATCTAACATGCTCACACATGCCTGCTATATGTCCAGGCCCCTTGCACACAAAACCTCTTTTACCCCCTCCCTTCACCCTTTCCTACACTGACCCCAACCCCCTCCTTCCCTCCACTACAGATTTATAAACCCTCCAAGTCATCCTATTTTGCTCCATCCTCTCTAAATGACCAAACTGCCTCAACAACCCTTCTTAAGCCTTCTGAATGGTACTTCTAGTAACTCTACACCTCCAATTTTTCACACTATGAATTCCAGATATAAGTTAATAACATAAATGGATATTGAACAGGGGATGATGCTTATTTATTCATTTAAATAAAATGTGTTTTTGTTTTTACTGTGCTTTTGGGGAGTTCTGAAGGAAATTTGAAAAGGTTGTGGAGAGATTAGGGGTGTGAAAAGGAATTTAAAAGTAAAGGGTAGATAAGAGTGGGTGATGAGGGTATCAAATGATTTGGGGAAAGGAAAAAATTTGGATATCAATTTGGGGGAGGGAATAGGGAAAGAAGTAAATGGTTAATATTGGGAGTGAATTCAGCAGATGGGTTGTGAAAACAAGGTGAACCATGAATTGATGATGGGAACAGATAGGGGGTGCGTAAAGTATCTGTGGAGACAAAGAACATTACCCTGGGGCAAAGAAGGTAATGTATGAGAGAATAGGGTACTAACTTATTAATGAGTGGAAGCATAGGTTATAAATACTACGCAAAGAGGAGCTAAAAGAAATGGAGATGTCTGCCTGAGGACAGTTTTGTGGTGTAAATATTATGCAGAGTTTTGTAATTTTAAAAATTGGGAGGAGGTGTAAAGTTACAAAAAGAAAATTCAGAGGGTGAGGGGGTTGTCGAGGTGGTTTGGTCTTTTAGAGGGATGGGGCAAATAGAGACTTGGAGAGTGTATAAATCTGTAGGAAAGGATGGAGGGGGGAGGGTAAAGGAGGTTTTGTGCGCAAGGAGCTTGGAATACAACGGGTGTGTGAGCGTGTGATAAGAGTGAGTGGAGACAAAAGGTTTTTTTGGGCTTGCCAGTGTTGGAGTGTGGCAGGGTAATATTTTGTAAAGGGTTAGGGAAAAAGTTACCCCGACTTGAGTCCTGGAGGTGGGAAAATTTAGTGCCTATTTGAAGGAGGGGTTTGGGATATAGATGTTTAGGGGGAACACCAAAATTGTTGTTCTCAATCTCTGTGAATGATGGTGAAAGTTTTTTTTGGGATATTTGGGGGGGAAAAAAAATTGATAAAAAAAAAAAAATTTCAAGCCCTATAATCCTCCCGAGTCGGGTTTGGGAAAACCCAAGGTTGGGATATTGTCTTAATGGGGTTTGGGAATTTTTTCACCCCTTAAAATATGCGGTGTACTGTACCCACAAATGATCTTTTTTATTGAATATTTTTAAAAAACCCTAAATGGTGTGGTAATATTTACTTGTTTTTTTGTAAATTTTTCTTCTTTTCTCTTTCTCTCTCTTCTTCTCTCTCTCTCTCTCTCTTCTCTCCCTCTCTCTCCTCTCTCTCTCTCTCTTCCTCTCTTTTTCTCTCACTCTCTCTCCTTCTCTCTCACTCTCTCTTCACTTCTCCTCACTCTCTCTCTCCCTCTCTTTTCACTCTCCTCTCACTCTCCTCACTCTCTCTCTCCTCTCTCCCCTCTCTCTCTCTCTCTTCTCCCTCTTCTCTCTCCCCTTCTCTCTCTCTCTCTCTCTCTTGTTTTTTTTTTTTCGGGTTTGACAGGTTAAGGTTCCCTAGTTTTATTGAAGCTTTACGGTTTAAGGATTCCTAACTTTTTTGGGAAGTTATAGCTTTTCCCCTACATCAGCTCATTTGAAAGATTTTTTTTGTTATGAGACATACAAGCAGGAAAAAGGATGAAAATTGGAGCCATTTGGGCCCGCATTTTCATTTTTATCAATGGGGCTTTATCTCGTTTACTCATTTGCGTAGTGTGTTCATATCGAGTCATCCTGGGTATGTATGATCTCAGATGGAGTGAGTTCTGGAGAAGGTACGCCAGAGTGAAGTTGTGCTTTCTGCCCGTCTTTGGCATAAAAGCTTGTTTCACGCTGTCCTCGAAGTGGACCCAAGTGGGGTTTTTTTTGGGACAATTTTGGGCCCTTTGTACATAACAGTAAGGCCACCCACATCCCTCCTATGTTAAAGGGCTCTGCTGAAATGACAGATCTATCCAGGATGGGTCCAGGGCGAGAGTAGAGACGTCTTGCTCTGTTCTCTACTCTGTCAAGCAGTCGCAGATGAGAAGGGGGGCAGGCAAACCAGAAAGTGGAGCTTTACTCAAGGTGTGAGCGTACTTGTGCCTCGTACAGGATCTTGCAACCCCTACTGTCAAGCAGATGCGAGATACGGCGAAGTGCGTAAGCTTCCTGGCTGCCTTGTTTGAAAGATTTACAACATGGTTCTTCATGGTTAGTTTGGAGTCAAATTTCACCCCAAGGATATCAATTTCTTCTCCAGGTGCCAACATCTCCCATTCATCCTTACTACTGCACCAGCATTACCATCATGGTCCCTTTGGACGTCATCATTTGCGTTTTTCAGGTGCAAATGTTACTTGCCATCTATTTCCCCAAGCTGATATAGCTCTCAGCTTGGTGATTGATGTAGCTTAGAGCAGCTGGCATTTCTTTCTTGGAAAAGTGAATGTCAGTGTACAGTCGTCTGCATATGCATGTGATTCTGGGATGAGATGAGAAGGTCGTTGAAGTAGACATTCCATAACGTGGACCCAGCACCTTCCTTGTGGAACGCTTGCCCCAATGGATGGGCCCTTTGGGTTCCGTTCCATTGAGGACTCCTTAGAGATCTACCATGAAGGTAATCACTGAGGAGACAGCGGAGAGCCTGCAATTCCCTGTGCTTGAGTTAACTTATTTGGGATGCTAAAGCGTTACCCACATCAGCTCTTTTTAAAACATTTTATGGGTTTGGAGGATTCAAGTAGGGAACAGGATGAAGGGGGCCATCGGGGGCAATTTTTGATTGGGGTTATCTGGTTTACCTATGTGTGGAGGGTTCTTGGGGGCTTCTGGGTTTCCCCCCCCCCCTTCCCCCCCCCCCGGGAAAAAAAAGGGGGGGGGGGGCCCCCCCCTTTTTCCCCCGCCAACGGGGGGCCCCCCCTTTTTCCCCTTTCCCCCCCCCCCCCTTCCCTTCCCCCCTTTTTTTTAAAAAACCCCCCACCCCCCCAAAAAAAACCCCCCCTTTCCCTTTTCCCCCCCCCCCCCCCCCCCCCCAAAAAAAAAAAAAAAAAAAAAACCCCCCCCCCCCCCCCCCCCCCCCCCCCCCCCCCCCCCCCCGGGGCCCCCCCCCCCCCCCCCCCCCCCCCCCCCCCACCCCCCCCCCCCCCCCCCCCCCCCCCCCCCCCCCCCCCCCCCCCCCCCCCCCCCCCCCCCCCCTTTTCCCCCCCCCCCCCCCCCCCCCCCCCCCCCCCCCCCCCCCCCCCCCCCCCCCCCCCCCCCCCCCCCCCCCATTTTTTTTTTTTTCCCCCCCCCCCCTTTTTTTCCCCCCCCCCTCCCCCCCCCTTTTCCCCCCCCCTTTCCCCCCCCCCCCCCCCCCCCCCCCCCCCCTCCCTCCCCTCCCCCCCCCCCCCCCCCCCTTTCCCCCCCCCCCCCCCCCCCTTTTTCCCCCCCCCCCCCCCCTTCTCTTTCTCTTCCTTCTCTTTTCTCTCCCCCTTTTCCTTCTCTCCCCCCCTTTCTCTCCTTTCTCTCTCCTTCTCTCTCTCTCCTTCCCCTTTTCTCTTTCTCTCTTCCTTCTCTCTCCTCCTTCTCTCTCTCTCCTTCCCCCCTTTTCTCTCTTTCCTTTTCCCCCCTTTCCTTCTCTCTCTTCCTTCTCTCTCCCTTCCTCTCTCTCCTTCTTCTCTCCCTTTCCTCTCTTCTTCTCTCTCTTTTTCTCTCCTTTTTTCCTCCTCTCCCTTCTTCTTCTCCTCTCTCTCTCTCCTCTCTCCCTTTCCCTTCTCTTCCTTCTCTCTTCTCCTTCTCTCCTCTCCTTCTCTCTCTCCCCTTTCTCTCTCTCTTCTCTCTTTTCTCCTTTTCTCTTTTTCCCCCTTCTCTTTTTCTCTCTCCCCTTTCTCCCCTTTTCCCTTCTTTTTTCCCTCCTTCTCTCTCTTCTCTCTCTCTCTTCTCTCTCTCTTTTTTCCCCTCTCTCTCTTCTCTCTCTCTCTCTCTCTCTCTCTTTAAAATTGTGTGGTTATCCCAAAGAAGGGATTGGTTTTAAAATCAAATTGGGGTAAAAATTCAAAAAAAATTTTTTCTGGTATAAATATGGGGGTTTTGCAGTAGATTTTAAAAAAAAAAAAAAAAATTTTTATCAGCGATTTCTGCCCATTATTTCAAAAGCCCTCATTTTTTTTTTTACTCGGCCATTTCCCACCAAGGCGGATGACCCAAAAAAAAAAAGAAAAAATTTCATCATCATTCAACACTTTTACCATACTATACATTATCCTGTCTTTGAGAGGCGCTCGTACGACAGTTTGAGTCCCTTCAAAATGCCCAAAATCCCCAACCCTCCTTTAAAGTGCAAGATTTATTCTCATTTCAGGATCAAGTCCCGCTAA
Organism: Cherax quadricarinatus; assembly: GCF_026875155.1. Classification (NCBI taxonomy): domain Eukaryota; kingdom Metazoa; phylum Arthropoda; class Malacostraca; order Decapoda; family Parastacidae; genus Cherax; species Cherax quadricarinatus. The sequence continues at coordinate 8,100 of NW_026509786.1, read as the reverse complement.
TTGGAAATGGGGTCAATTGACAATCACGTGATACCAACCCTTTTTTATATCTGGTTTAATAAAGATGTTTGTAATTTTGGGCAGTCTGAGATTAAATTTTCCTCTTGATTTTTGAATTGGGTTTACACAGGGCCCATGAGCGCTTTGGAGAGATACAAACAGAGCGGGTTGAAAAGATCGCCAGTCCGATGTGTTCCCTTTATGGTGAAAATGTAAAAGCCCCTGATTTGTTTGTGTCTTTCGATCCAAAAGTAAGACAGTACTGTATTTAGTCCCTTTTTGGGAGGAGTCCCTGATGCTGGTGAAGGGGTCTTGATCCAAGGAACTGGAGTACCCTTCCCTTGGATTAAGTTTTCTTCTATTCCCACATCTATATGACTCCTTTTTTTTTCTTCCCTTTTTTTTTTCCCCCCTTTTTTTTTTTTCCCCCTCTTTTTCCCCTGGGAGGGTCCCTAAAAAGAAAATTTTTTTTCTCCCTATTCCCCTTTGTCTTCCCCGTGCCATAATTACATACACTTTTAAACTACAAAATATCTCCCCCCTTCTTCAGGCTCAGGCAAATTACTTTTCCCCCCTCCCGGTCAAAGCTAACTGGTATCCCCGAATTCCCCTTTGTAAATGTTACTCTTCTTTCACGCCAAAATGCACGTAAGTCATAAAAACCATATGCTTCCTTGTCTTATTTAGTGTCATCATGCTTACTGGATGCCCCCACAAAATCTTTCCCTTTCCCTCCAACCTTTCCCAGGTAACCCCTACCCCCCCTTACAGTTTTATACTCCTTTAAGTCATTCTATTTCATTCATCCTTTTCTAAATGTGTGAACCACCCCAACAAACCCCCTTAGCCCTTTGGATAATATTTTTAAAAAACCCGCACTGCCCTTTTAAAACTTTAAGTATAGTTTCTGCAAAAAATTTACAGCTACTCAGCCCTTGACAAAAAACTCCCCCTGCCTAGCCTTTCCTTGGGGCGCATTTGCCACCCTGCTTCATACCCCTGTACTTTATACATTTCCTCTTTTTTCCCTGGAAATGTTCTTTGTCTCCCCCGACTCTTGGTGCACCACTCACCTTTTCCCCCCTTAATTCTATGGTTCACTTGTCTTTCATAGACCCATCTGCCAAAAGTCTACTCTAAAAATTTTGGACCATTCATTCTCCATATTTCCCCCCTTCAATCTGATATCCCAAACTTTCTTAACTAAAATTTTTTTGTTATCCTCATACCTTACTCTTTCCTATGTTTACTTTTTAAATTTCCTTCTTTTACTGCCTCCCCAAATCATCCCCCAAACCCCTGCAACTTTTCTTCAGAATCTCCCCAAAGGACAGTATCATCAGCAAAAGCAACTATGTAATTCCCGTTGTGTTAGAATTTTTTTTTATCTTTTAAAATTTAAAATCTCTTCAAATCCTGAACAATTTACTTCTCTTATAACCCCCTCATAAATAATTGAAAAAACCATGGGGATATCATCATTAAGGGCCTTTTAAATTTTACGGGGAAATAATGTCCCTCTCCCCACAACTCTAACCTGACCTCACTATACTTGTAAAAACTTTTAACTGCTTTCAAAAAACCTACCCCTTTTCCTACACCATCTCACTGCTTCCCTATCCCCCCTATTGCTTACCTTTTCCAAATTCATAATGCAGTGAAAACCTCTAGACTCTTACTTAAATACTGTTCGCTTATATGCTTCATTTGTAAAACATTGGTCTACACCCCCCTACCCTTCCTAAGACTCCTTATTCATCTGCGATCTGCTCTCTATCTTGCTTTTAAATCTTTCAGTAGTAACTCTACCATACACCTTATAGGTACACTCAGAAAACTTTTTCCCCCTATAAATTTTTAAACTCTTTTGTCCCCTTTCCCTTTTAAATATGAAGGAAATCTGCATGTTCTCTGCCAAGACCTAGGAACCTCTCCCTCTTTTATTTTTTTTTTTTTTTTTTTTCAACAAGTCGGTCGTCTCCCACCGAGGCAGGGTGACCCAAAAAAAAGAAAGAAATCCCCAAAAAGAAAATACTTTCTTTCATCATTCAACACTTTCACCACACACACATTATCACTGCTTTTGCAGAGGTGCTCAGATACAACAGTTTTAGAAGCATATACGTATAGAGATACACAACATTCCCTCCAAACTGCCAATATCCCAAACCCCTCCTTTAAAGGGGCAGGCTTTTTACTTCCCATTTCCAGGACTCAAGTCCGACTATATGAAAATAACCGGTTTCCCTGAACCCCTTCACAAAAATTACCCTGCTCACACTCCAACAGATCGTCAGGTCCCAAGTATCATTCTGTCTCCATTCACTCCTATCTAACACGCTCATGCCGCTTGCTGGAAGTCCAAGCCCCTCACCCACAAAACCTCCTTTACCCCTCTTTCCAACCCTTTCGAGGACGCCCTTACCCCTCTTCCTTCCCCTATAGATTTATATGCTTTCCATGTCATTCTCTTTGATTCCATTCTCTCTAAATGACCAAACCACCTCAACAACCCCTCTCTGCCTCTGATAATGCTTTTATTAACTCCACACTTTCTCCTAATTTCCACACTCCCAATTTTCTGCATAATATTTACACCACACATTGTCCTTAGACAGGACATCACCACTGCCTCCAACCGTTCCCTCGCTGCTGCATTTACCACCCAAGCTTCACATCCATATAAGAGTGTTGGTACTACTATACCCTTTTTTACATTCCCTTCTTTGCCTCCATAGATATCGTTTTTTGACTCACATATACCTCAACGCACCACTCACCTTTTTCCCTCATCAATTCTATGATTAACCTCATCCTTCATAAATCCATCCGCCGACACGTCAACTCCCAAGTATCTGAAACATTCACTTCTTCCTTTACTCCTCCTCCCCAATTTGATATCCAATTTTTCTTTATCTAAATCATTTGATACCCTCATCACCTTACTCTTTTCTATGTTCACTTTCACTTTCTACCTTTACACACATTCTCAAACTCATCCACTAACCTTTGCAATTTTTCTTTAGAATCTCCATAAGCACAGTATCATCAGCAAAAAGTAACTGTGTCAATTCCCATTTTGAATTTGATTCCCCATAATTTAATCCCCCCCCTCTCCCGAACACCCTAGCATTTACTTCTTTTACAACCCCATCTATTAAATATATTAAACAACCATGGTGACATTACACATCCCTGTCTAAGACCTACTTTTACCGGGAAGTATTCTCCCTCTCTTCTACACACCCTAACCTGAGCCTCACTATCCTCATAAAAACTTTTTTACAGCATTTAGTAACTTACCACCTATTCCATATACTTGCAACATCTGCCACATTGCTCCTCTATCCACTCTATCATATGCCTTTTCTAAATCCATAAATGCAATAAAAACTTCCCTACCTTTATCTAAATACTGTTCACATATATGCTTCAATGTAAACACTTGATCTACACATCCCCTACCCACTCTGAAGCCTCCTTGCTCATCCGCAATTCTGCATTCTGTCTTACCTCTAATTCTTTCAATTATAACCCTACCGTATACTTTTCCTGGTATACTCAGTAAACTTATTCCTCTATAATTTTTACAGTTCTCTTTTGTCCCCTTTCCCTTTATATAAAGGGACTATACATGCTCTCTGCCAACCCCTAGGTACCTTCCCTCTTTTCATACTTTTATTAAACAAAAGTACCAACCACTCCAACACTATATCCCCCCTGCTTTTAACATTTCTGTCATGATCCATCAGTTCCAGCTGCTTTACCCCATTCATTCTACGAAAATGCCTCACGTACCTCCACCACACTTACATTCTGCTCTTCTTCACTCCTAAAAGATGGTATACCCTCCCTGGCCAGTGCATGAAATTACCGCCTCCCTTTCTTCCTTAACATTTAAAAGTTCCTCAAAATATTCTCGCCATCTACCTAATACCTCCCTCTCCCCATCTACTAACTCCCCTACTCTGTTTTTAACTGACAAATCCATATTTTCCCCTAGGCTTTCTTAACTTGTTTAACTCACTCCAAAATTTTTTCTTTATTTTCATTAAAATTTCTTGACAGTGCCTCTCCCACTCTTTCATCTGCTCTCCTTTTGCACTCTCTCACCACTCTCTTCACCTTTCTTTTATTCTCCATATACTCTGCTCTTCTTATAACACTTCTGCTTTGTAAAAACCTCTCGTAAGCTACCTTTTTCTCTTTTATTCACACCCTTTACTTCATCATTCCACCAATCACTCCTCTTTCCTCCTGCCCCCACCCTCCTATTATTAAATAAAACCCCCAGCTCTCGAAAACTATATCCCCACCTGCTTTTAACAGTTCTGTCTTTATTCCATCAACCCCAATTGCTTTACCCCCCCCTTTCCCTTTCATTCTACTCACTGCCTCATGCACATCCCTCATGCTCACATCTGGCTCTTCCCCACTCCTCCAAGATTTTTATACCTTTCTGGCCAAAGTGCAGACTCAAAGCTTCCATTTCTTCATCATCATTTAAGAGTTCCTCAAAATATTCCCTCCATTTTTGATACCTTCAGCTCCCCATTTAATAACTCTCCTATTTTTAACTGTCAAATCCATTCATTTCCTAGGCTTTTTCGACTTATTAATCTCACTCCATTTTTTCCTTATTCAACAATTTTTTTTGATAGCATATCACCTACTCTCTCATTTACTCTTCTTTAACATTCCTTTGCCACTTTTTTCTCTCATACTCCTCCCTTCTTATATCACTTTTTTTTTTTTTTCAACAAGTCGGCCGTCCCCACCGAGGCAGGGTGACCCAAAAAAGAAAGAAAATCCCCAAAAAGAAAATACTTCCATCATTTTTCAACACTTTCATAGCGGAAATGTTCGATTTTTACCAATGTTCAGGAGTAAATAAATCACACCACACGTCCAATACACGTCAACTGGGGAGTCTAATATTCTTTCACTAGTGCACTGATATTATTTATACCATTTTTACAATAATTGTAGTAGTCTGCATAACAGTAAATTTTGTATTTTTTTGTATGAATAAAAAATCAAAATAGAAAGCAATAATAATATAGAGGGGCCTAGAGATGTGACTAATGAACAGAGCATATGTTATTTTAGTGCCACGAATGTCTACCTTGTTTATTCTGGACCCTATTTTGAAATTGGCATCTTTTTAGTTTGCGTGAAATTGGCCAAATTGCAAATTTCTGACCACCATATTGGGTAGTCCAAATTAATAAATGGGAGGTTTCTTGTACTCAGCTGATAGATAAAATGGAATTCTAAAGAAATAGCTATGAGTTTGGTCAACTGGAACAATGGAATTGGCTGAAAATAGGGCTCAAGTCGGCGAAATCGCCCATACGCATATGTCGCCGAGACGCTAACTTCGCGGGAGCATAATTCCATGAGTTTTCGACCAAATTTCGAACTTTTGGTGTCATTACCATCGGGAAAAGATTATCATTTCATAAGAATTTTTTTTTTTTTTCAAAAATTGAGTGACATAGAATGACAGTTTCAGAAAGGGGCCTGAAACAGTCAAAGGATTAAGATTTATACTATTCAGTTTTTTAAGGGGCATGGTTATTGTCCTGTCCAACATTTAGCACTTTGCATTTGTCTATATTAACCCTTTGACTGTTTCGGTCGTATATATATGTCTTACGAGCCATTGTTTTTGACGTATATATACACTCATAAATTCTAGCGGCTTCAAATCAAGCAGGAGAAAGCTGGTAGGCCCACATGTGAAAGAATGGGTCTGTGTGGTCAGTGTGCACCATGTAAAAAAAGTCCTGCAGCACGAAGTACATAATAAGAGAAAAAAAAACTCCGACCTTTTTTTTTTTTAATTAAAATGCTGACTTTGTGGTCTATTTTTGTATAGTATTTATGGTTGTATTCTCATTTTCTTGGTCTCATTTGATAGAATGGAAAACATATTATAGAAAAAGAGGTGATTTTGATTGGTTTTACTATGAAAAGAACTTGAAATGGCGCTCCCAAGTATGTGAAATGATTGATTTTTGCCGATGTTCAGAAGTAAACAAATGATGTCATTTTTTTAAAAAATGTCCAATAGCCATTTATTATGCAGTCATGAATGGGTTGACATTATTTATTGCAAATTATTACAATATTGGCAGTAGTCTGCATAACAGTAAATCTTCTATTTTTTGTTTGAATAAAATTCAAATAGGAAAGCAAGAGTAATATCAGAGGGGCTGGAGACATGACTGATGAACAAAGAAAAATGTTATTTTAGAGCCAGGAATGTCTGCATTGTTCATTCTGGACCCTTTTTTGAAATTGTCATATTTTTTAAAATTTTTGTGAAATTGGCCAATTTAAAAATTTCTGACCACATTATTGGGTAGTTGAAAATTGGTAAAATGGGCAGTTTCTTGTGCTCAAGTTATTGAAAAAATGGAGTTCTAAAGAAAAAGCTATGAGTTTGGTTTAGTGGAGAACAATGGAACTAGCCGAAAATAGGGCTCAAAGTGGGCGAAATTGCCGATTCATAAATATTGTCAAGGTTGCTAACTTTGCGAGAGCGTAATTCCATCAGTTTTTCATGAAATTTCTTTTGGTGTCATTACAATCGGGAAAAGATTCTATATCATTTCATAAGAAAAGATAATTTTTTTTTTCTGAAATTTTGCGACACCAGGAGACACCTCAGGATTTGGGGTTGCGACAGTCAAGGGGTTAAACTGCATCTGCCACTTCTCCAATCACTGCATCAGTCTATTCAAATCATCCAGGAGTGCACTAATGTCCTCAGTAGAATGAATTGGACGGCCTATTTTGGTGTCATCAGCAAATTTGCTTATGTCGCTGTTTATTCCCTCATCTATATCGTTTATGTAAATTGTGAACAACAAGGGGCTTAACACTGACCCCTGTGGAACACCGCTTGTGATGTGCCCCCATTCTGATTTCTCCCCATTTATACAAACTCTTTGCTGCCTATTTGTCAACCACGCTTCTACCCAGGAAAAAATTTCTCCTCCTATTCCGTGTGCCTTAAGTTTCCTCAAAAGTCTCTGATGTGGAACTCTGTCGAAAGCCTTACCGAAGTCCATATACACAATGTCATATTCATTACCTTGATCTACCTCCTCAAAACTCTCAGCGAAAAAGTTAGTAAATTCGTAAGACAGGAACGCCCTGTAGTAAAAGCGTGTTGAGATTCATTCATCAATTTATGCCTATCAAGATGGCTACGAATTGCCTCAGCAATTATTGATTCCATAAATTTTCCCACTATGGAGGTAAGGCTTATTGGCCTATAGTTCAAAGCTCAGGACCTGTCACCTGCCTTGTAAGTAGGTATTACATTTGCCATTTTCCACTTATCAGGCACTATGCCAGTTTGTAGTGATATGTTGAAAGATTTGCCAAAGGTTTGCAAAGTTCCTCTTTACATTCCTTTAACCCTTTCAGGGTCCGTCCCGTAGATCTACGGCTTCACGTTGAGTGTCCAAACCGTAGATCTACGCCAAAATTCTAGCGCCGTCAAATTTACGCGAAAACGCTCATAGGCCTACATGTGAGAGAACGGGTCTGCATGGTGGGTGTGCGCCATAAACAAAAAATCTAGGCGCCCGCATAGCATTGTGGGAACGCCGGCTCAGTTACCCTTGTTCACCATGCCTCGTCGCAAGTCAGCTCTCACTCCCGGAAAATTGGGATCTCCTCTTCCTATCTGATAGTTCTGACACTGATGGAAGTGAAATGAAGACGAATTCTATGGCTTTGATCAGTTAGTGACTGAAAAGAATGACCACATATCGATAATAGTGCAGAAACCCTGATGATCCTCAACCTTCTACCTCTGGTGTGGGCACTCGTGACTCACGGTCGGTTGTTCCTCATCGCAAGAGAAAACTAATATTTTCGCGTGGCCAGGCCTCTGACTTCAGTAATGATGATGATAGTGACGTGGACTGTGATTTTATTGCGCTCGACGATCATTCGAGCAGTGATAGTGAGGAATCATATTCACCAGTGAAGCGTCGGTATGTTCGCCGCTGCATGCGCTCGGGTAGTGTACCCTATGCTGTGCCCAGGGGACGGAGTACATCCCCGGGGTACATCCCCTGG
>NW_026509785.1:5000-14245 GCF_026875155.1 Cherax quadricarinatus | reverse complement strand
GAACCCCCCCTATGGATTCAAACTAAAACCCACGCTGCGGAAATTTCGTCTGTAAAAACTTCATTTGTGTCACAGGGGCCTGTGCTAACTTTCCTATGGTGTAAAATAACCTATTGGATGAATCTTATTGTGGCTAGCTGGTCTAGTGGCTAACGCGACGGCTGGAGTTTGAGACCTATGACCGCGGGTTCAATCCCGGCCGAGGGTAAATGGTTTGATTTGCCAATCGTGTCATTACGATATCTTGAGTCATGTGACGAGCAGTGAAGGGACTTGAGCTAGAGTTCGTCACGGCCACGCTAGCTGGAGATTCGTCTGTAAAAACTTGCATTTGTGGTCACAGAGGTGCCTGTGCTTAACTTTCCTATGGTGTAGAAATATTACCTAGTTGGATGAATCTTATTGTGGCTAGCTGGTCATGTGGCTAACGCGACCGGCTGGAGTTTTGAGACTCTATGACCGCGGGTTCAATCCCGGCCGGTGGTATGGTACCTTACCCTCTTCCATACATTTATTAAATAATTGCACCAACACCACTCCAAAACTATATCCCCACCTGCTTTATAACATTTCTATCTTATCCCATCAATCCCGGCTGCCTTACCCCCTTTCATTTTACCTACTGCCTCACGAACTTCCCCCACACTCACAACTGGCTCTTCCTCACTCCTACAAGATGTTATTCCTCCTTGTCCTATACACGAAATCACAGCTTCCCTATCTTCATCAACATTTAACAATTCCTCAAAATATTCCCTCCATCTTCCCAATACCTCTAACTCTCCATTTAATAACTCTCCTCTCCTATTTTTAACTGACAAATCCATTTGTTCTCTAGGCTTACTTAACTTGTTAATCTCACTCCACAAACTTTTTCTTATTTTCAACAAAATTTGTTGATAACATCTCACCCACTCTCTCATTTGCTCTCTTTTTACCTTGCTTCACCACTCTTTTAACCTCTCTCTTTTTCTCCATATACTCTTCCCTCCTTGCATCACTTCTACTTTGTAAAAACTTCTCATATGCTAACTTTTTTCTCCCTTACTACTCTCTTACATCATCATTCCACCATCGCTCCTCTTCCCTCCCGCACCCACTTTCCTGTAACCACAAACTTCTGCTGAACACTCTAACACTACATTTTAAACCTACCCCATACCTCTTCGACCCCACTGCCTATGCTCTCATAGCCCATCTATCCTTCAAAGCTGTTATATCTTACCCTAACTGCCTCCTCTTTTAGTTTATAAACCTTCACCTCTCTCTTCCCTGATGCTTCTATTCTCCTTGTATCCCATCTACCTTTTACTCTCAGTGTAGCTACAACTAGAAAGTGATCTGATATATCTGTGGCCCCTCTAATAAACATGTACATCCTAAAGTCTACTCAACAGTCTTTTTATCTACCAATACATAATCCAACAAACTACTGTCATTTCGCCCTACATCATATCTTGTATACTTATTTATCCTCTTTTTCTAAAATATGTATTACCTATAACTAAACCCCTTTCTATACAAAGTTCAATCAAAGGGCTCCCATTATCATTCATATATATTATATAATATATATATATATATATATATATATATATAATATATATATATATATATATATATGTCGTGCCGAATATGTAAAACTGGTCATTAGCAAGAACTCATTTAAAATTTAAGTCCTTTCTAAAATTTTCTCTTATACGTTTAAAGATATATTTTTTTCATTAATGTTGATGTAAAAATTTATAATTTTGCAACCAAAAGAACTTAGAAAACTTACCTAACCTATTAAAGACAAGAACAATTTATTTAAGCCTAACCCAACTAAATATATTTTAGATTTCTTTATAATAATTAATACTAAACAAACACAGTGAAATGTATTTTTTTTCGTTAGGTTCAGAATGATTTTGGCGAAATTATTGCATACACAAATTTTCACTTGTCCTATATGGCAAGATGAACGTTGCTATTTAAGCCAAGATAGCAAAGTTTCCCTATTCGGCACGACATATATAATATAATATATAAATATATATATATATATATATATATATATATATATATATATATATATATATATATATAATATTATATTATTTCTGTGCTTAGGTTTCAGTGTGTTTTACATTTCATAATTTGATTGGTACAATTAAAGGCACTATCATGCCAGGGCATTTCGGGCACACATACAGGGCATAGTGCTCGACTAGGAATTAAACTGAATCGTGGTATCACGTCTTAGCTTGTAAAACTGATTACTGTATAAATCTATCTTTTTTTTCACAATAACTGTTCACTTTTTCGTTACTAATCGTACCTCATTTTAACTATGTTGAACACTGTAGTTAAACTGACACGTGTAGAAAAAAGTTACATGGATCTTAAGTCAGTAAAAATACGTTATTTTTCTAAGTAATGTAGAAGCTTGGCCAGGAGCTGGACTTGACCCTAGCTAAGGTAAAGGGGGGTACACAGAAGGAGAGTTAACAGGTGTAGTGTGTGTGTGTGAGTCAGTTGTTTAGTAACTTTGGTTCAGTGTTGGGTGACGGTGTTGTGTGGTGTGTGTTTGGTGTGTATGGTTGTTGTGTGTGTGTGTGTGTGTTTGTTGGTGTGGTGTGTGTGTGTGTTTTTGTGTGTGTGTGTTGTGTACTCACCTAATTGTGGTTGCAGGGGTCGAGACTCAACTCCTGGCTCCGCCCTTCTTCATGATCGCTACTAGGTTCCCTCTCTCCCTCCTGAGCTTTGCCCAATACCTCGTCTTAAGGCTATGTATGGTTCCTGTCTCCACTACATCATTGCTAGACTGTTCCACTTCCTGATAACTCTATGACTGAAGAAATACTTCCTAACATCCCTGTGACTCGTCTGAGTCTTCAGCTTCCAGTTGTGACCCTTTGTTGCTGTGTCCCCTCTTTGGAACATCCTGTCTCTGTCCGCCTTACCTATTCCACGCAGTATTTTGTATGTCGTTATCATGTCTTCCCTGACCCTCCTGTCCTCCAGTGTCGTCAGGCCGATTTCCCTCAACCTTTCTTCGTACGACATTCCCCTGAGCTCCGGAACTAGCCTTGTTGCAAACTATAACGGGAGTTATTTGGTAGACTGTAGAGCGGTGTTAATGATATACGTCTTCGGAGGCTTCTTACTTTATTGATAAGTAGTGGTGGGTTACACAGGCTTGTGTGTTTGTGCCCATGGCCCGGGCAGGGCCATGCCCGCGAGAGAGAGCTGGGAGTACTTGTGTCTTGATGCCAGGCCGCTGTGTGAGTGAGGGCGAGGCAAGTCTGGGCATACTGAAGTGGCAAGGCCTATAGATGGCAGCACCTGAGTGGCGCGAAATATGAACTAAGCTGGAAAGACAGCATGGGCTGTCTGTGCAGACAGTACAGGCTGTCTACAAAACCTTTGCACTTGACCAGATGTAGGTTCCAAACTGGTGCTGCATACTCCAGTATGGGCCTGACGTACACAGTGAACATGTCTTGAACGATTCCTTACTAAGGGTATGGGAAAAAACGCTATTCTCGGGTTTCCCAAAGGCCCCCCATAATGCTGCAGCAGTTATCTGGTTGACGTTTTGCCTCCGGAGAAAATGCTCGGTTTTTATGGTCACCCCAAGATCTTTCTCCTGAGAAAGGGTTTTTGCAGTTTTTTGTCCACCTACCCCCCCTTTATACTCTGTCTGCGGTCTTCTTTGCCCTTCCCCAGTCTTCATGACTTTGCATTTGCCGGTGTTGAATTCGAGAAGCCATTTGCTGGACCAGGTTGTCCCAGTCCGTCCAGGTCTCTTTGTAGTCCTGCTTATCCTCATCTGTTTTTAAATTTTTTCCTCATTAACCTCACATCATCTGCGAACAGGGGACATCTCTGAGTCTAACCCTTCCATCATGTCCGTTCACATATACCAAAAAATAGCACGGGTTTCCTAGGACCGACCCCTGTGGGACCCCGCTCGTCACGGTGCCCACTGTGATACCTCATTACGTACCATGACTCATTGTTGCCCTCTCTGTCAGGTTTTTCTCTGATCCATTGCAGTGCCCTTCCCGGTTTTTGGGTGTGTGTGTGTTGTGTGTGTGTGGTGTGTGTGTGTGTGTGTGTGTGTGTGTGTTAGTGGGAGCCTTTTTGGGGGGGGGGGTTTTCCTCTTCCTTACCCAAAAAGGAAAACCCCCCAAAATAGTGTGTAAGAAAATTGGGGGGGGGGGGGCATTCCTCTAAGGGATCCGGGGTGTGACATTCAACATTTACTTTTTCGTGGTAACATCCCTACTAAATAGAATACATAAAACCCCACAATACCGTGACTGTAAAAAATTTTCAAAAACTAACCCACAATACCGTGACTGAACAATTCACAACAACTCACAATACCGTGACTGCAACAATTCACAACTAACTCACAATACCTTTGACTTGAACAATTCACAACTAACTCACAAAAACCGTGACTGAACAATTCCAACTAACCCACAATACCTTTGACTGTAAAAAATTCACAACTAACTCACAATACCGTGACTGTAACAATTCACAACTAACCACAATACCGTGACTGCAAACAATTCACAACTAACTCACAATACCGTGACTGCCAACAATTCACAACTAACTCACAATACCGTTGACTGAACAATTCACAACTAACTCACAATACCGTGACTGAACAATTCACAACTAACTCACAATACCGTGACTGCAACAATTCACACTAACTCACAATACCGTGACTGCAACATTCCAACAACTTACAATACCGTGACTGCAACAATTCACAACTAACTCACAATACCGTGACTAACAATTCACAATTAACTCACAATACCGTGACTGAACAATTTTCACAACAAACTCACAATACCGTGACTGAACAATTCACAACAAACTCACAATACCGTGACTGAACAATTCACAAAAACCTTACAATACCGTGACTGAAAAATTCACAACAACCACATACCGGACGTAAAATTCACAACTAACCAAACACCGGATTTAACAATTCTCACCAAAATTCCAATTTTCAAATACGTGCTGTAAATAATTTTCTAAACAATTTACAAAAACCGTGAGTGAGTAAAATTTAAACCTCCTCTCGTGACTTTAAACCAATTCACAACAACTCCTTCCGTGCTTCTTCCAATTCCATCCTATCTTTCTCTCCATATCTTTCCTCTACTCAATCTTTTCTCTATTTCTTCTCTCTTTTCACTTCATTTTTATTTTTTATAATTCCTCTCTTTTCTCTATTTCATCTCTCTCTAATTTCTTCTCTCTCTTTCTCTCTTTTCCTCTTTTTATTTCTCTCTATTTCTTATCTTTTTTTCTCTTTCTCTTTCTCTCTATTTCCTATCTATTTTCTCCTCTTTTCTATATTCTCTATCCTTCTCTCTCTTTCTCTTTCTCTCCTCAATTCTTCATTCCTTTTAATCTTCTTTTTCTCTATTTCCACTTTCTCTCTACTATTTCCTCTTTCTCTCTCTTTTTCTCTCTTTCTCTCTCTATTTCTTCATTCTCTCTCTTTTTTCTCTTTCTCTCTCTCTCTCTCTCTCTATTTCTCTCTATTTCTCTCTCTCTTTTATTTCTCCTTTCTCTCTATTTCTCTCTATTTCTCTATTTCTCTCTATTTCTCCCCTCTATTTCTCTCTATTTCTCTTTTCATTTCTCCTCTCTATTTTCTCTCTATTTCTCTCTATTTCTTTTCTATTTCTCTCCTATTTCTCTCCTATTTTCTCTCTCTATTTCTCTCTATTTCTCTCTATTTCTCTCTCTATTTCTCTCTCTTTTTTCTCTCTCTATTTCTCTCTCTATTTCCCCTCTCTATTTCTATTTCTCTCTATTTCTCTCTCTTTCTCTCTCTATTTCTCTCTCTATTTCTCTTTCTTTTTCCCTCTCTTTTTCTCTTATTTCTCTCTTATTTTTTTCTCTCTTTTTTCTCTCTATATTTCTCTCTATTTCTCTCTCAATTTCTCTCTCTATTTCTCTCTCTATTTCTCTCTCTATTTCTCTCTATTTCTCTCTATTTTTTCTCTTATTTCTCCTATTTCTCTCTCTATTTCTCTCTCTATTTCTCTCTATTTCTCTCTATTTCTCTTTTATTTCTCTTTCTCTCTCTGTCTCTCTCTTTTCTCTCTCTCTTTTTCTCTCTCTCTCTCTCTCTCTCTCTCTCTCTCCTCTCTCTCTCTCTCTCTCTTCTCTCTCTCTCTCTCTCTCCCCTTCTTCTCTCTCTCTCTTCTCTCCTTTTCTCTCCCCTCTCTCTCTCTCTCTTTTCCCTCTCTTTTCTCTCTGTCTCCCCTCTCTGTCTCTTTCTTCTCTCTCTCTCTCTCTCTCTTCTCTCCTCTCTCTCTCTCTCTTTTCTCACTCCCCTCTCTCTCTCTCCCCTCCCCTGTCTCTCTCTCTGTCTCTCTCTCTCTCTCTCTCTCTCTCTCTCTCTCTCTCTCTCTCTCTCTCCTCTCTTTTCTCTCCCCTCGGGTCTCTCTCTCTCTCTCTTTTCTCTCTCTCTGTCCTCTCTTCTCTCTCTTCTCTCCTCTCTCTCTCTCCCCCTCTCTCTCTCTCTCTCTCTCTCCTCTCTCTCTCTCTCTCTCTCTCTCTCTCTTCTCTCTGTCTCTCTCTCTGTCTCTCTCTCTCTCTCTGTTTTCTCTCTCTCTCTCTCTCTCTTCTCCCTCTCTTCTCTCTCTTTCTCTCTCCCCTCTCTCTGTTTTCTCCCCTCACTCTCTCTCTCTCTCACACAGTGTACACGGGACAATTTGAAAATCTGAAGAGGGTGAATTTTGATAATTATTCGTATTATAATTATTATTTTTATTGTAATATAATGATTTTAGTGTAATTATATTTATAATTATTTTAAAAAAATTTATTATTATTTTTAAAATTTATTATTTGTTTTTTTAAGGGAGTCAGAGATACTGGAGGAAGTGTAAATACACCAGTAGAAACAAGTGTTACTCGAGCGAGAGATAGTAGAGAAATACTGTTCTTCACTGGGTTTTTTTTTTCACTTCATCTCACTCCAGTATGTTGTTATGGCAGTGTGCAGATTTGGGACCAGGACCTCGAGTCCCTTCCAGGTATATATTATAAATGTACCTCCTCTCCTCCGCTAAAAATGAGTACATGTTCAAGACTTGCAGGCGTTCCCAGTATTTTAGGTGCTTTACTGGCTCAATGTGAGCCGTAAACGATGTCTGTTTTTTGTTCCAGCTCAGATTTTTCTCCTGCCCTGAACGGGGGCCGTCAGCACTGAGCAATATTCTAAGTGAGGGGCACTAGCGATTTGAAGAGTGTCACCATCGCATTGTTTCCCTGTTTAGAAAGTTCTCAATCCCCACCCCGTCATCTCCTGTTGTCGTGATTTTGTCTTTTTTTGGTCTTTAAAAGAAAGTCCGTGACATAATTATTCACGGGTGTTTTTACGTGTTCCTTACGTTCTGTTTGATGATTCACTTTGAGGTTTGTATTCGGTGTTTGTTTCCTTTGAGTTCTTCATTCTTTCCCACACCAAAACAGCTGGAACTTGTCACCATTGAACGTCATGTTGTTTTCCACTGCCCACTGGAAAACTCTGTTTATGTCTTCCTGTACTTTTTCAGTGTCTTCTACCGTAGTGACTTTCATGCTTATTTTAGTGTCATCTGCAAATGATGATACAAAACTGTGACGGGTGTTTTTGTCTATGATATGAAGATGAGAAAGAGCAGAGGTGCCAGGACAGTGCCTTGGGGCACTGACTGGTGTCAATCTCCTTCAGTCTCAAATCAGTGAAGTTCACTTAAAGTTCTTTTCATATGGAAATATAAACACATATGCAGTATAATGTGATCCTTTATTGACTACGTTTCGCCCACACAGTGGGCTTTTTCAAGTCACATGGTATTTTATACCATTTATTTCCTTCTTTTCATATGTGTCCTCAAACTAGCTATTGACAACCCAAGATTGTAATCTATTCCCTCCTTGAGAGTATCTGCCATTGTCAGTTCATCAGTTCTATCATGGAACTGAAGACCATTGTCAGATGGAATCCACCGAAGATGTATTCTGACTCCAGTATCTGCAGTCCTCCTCCTCCTCCTCCTGGAGGGAGTTCCGGGGGTCAACGCCCCCGCGGTCCGGTCCATAACCAGGCCTACCTGATTTCAAGCAGAGGCATGCCACAGCTAACACTCCCTGGAGTTAAGATCATTTATAAAACAGAATCAATCACTTTAAAGTGCCAACCTTAGATACGGGTCACATCTGAGTGCAGAAGATAGCAACAGTTCTGTTTTGAAGGGTATCAACCCCGTTTGGATGACTGCCTGATTGCTGTATGAAGAGCCATCATCAACAGCAGCACTACCAGCTGCACCACTGGACGGGTGAACACAGCCATAACACACTATGAAAGAGTGCTGTGTGACTGAGGCATCAGCATGACTTAAGAGTCCCCATAAGTTCCTCCGTCTTCTAATATCATGTTCATTTTCCCACTAAAAATCTAAACCCTTTTCCATAATTTTAAAATCACATTTGCTTTGTTTCGTAAAGTGAAGTCCAGGTCTTTCCTTAATTCATGGTATAACTTAACAAATCTTTGTTGACAATTGTGTTGCAGAGGTGTGAGCAAAGCTCACTTGTTCAACCACAATTGTCATCAAAGATTTGTTAAGTTATACTATGAATTAAGTAAAAATCCTGGGCTTCACCTTACGAAACAAAAAAAAATGGATAGTAATTATGGACAAGGTAGATTATAGTAGGAAAATGAACATGTTATTAAAAGACGGAGGAAAATTACGTGACTTTTAAAGTCATCCCTGTTGATAAATGGTTCAGAGAACCAAGTTGATAAATTAGGCACATGTGAAACACTTGGATATTTTATTGTGGGAACGTTTCGGGCCCCACAGTGGCTTCATCAGTCCTATACAAAGAAAAATGGTGAAGATTTAATAGATTGAGATAATCAGTCCCTTAGCCTGGAGTCGATGTTATAAGTTCATCAAGATTGATGGAAATGATTACATCGACTCCAGGCTGAAGGACTGGGGGATGAAACCACTGCGTGGCGAAAAAGTTTCCACACGTAAGGCATCATGCTGGACTCCAAGACGACTCTTCCCTTGTGATTAAACAAGATTTTTTTTGGAGAGGGGGGGGAGGGCTTAAATTGGGTTGGTCTGCTTGTTTCACAACCATGTCCCTCGTAGCAGTAGTCAATTTGTTATCTTAGGACCTGAACCGAGACTCACGAAATCGTAATG
>NW_026509785.1:0-2500 GCF_026875155.1 Cherax quadricarinatus | reverse complement strand
TGCTGCTGCTGTTCTGTTGCTGCTGCTGCTTTGTTGCTGGTTGTTTCTGTTGCTGCTGCTGTTGCTGTTGCTGTGCTGTTGCTGTTGCTGCTGCTGCTGTTGTTGCTGCTGCTGCTGCTGCGTTGCTGCTGATGCTGCTCGTGCTGCTGCTGCTGCGCTAGCTGATGCTGCTGCTGCTGCTGTTGCTGCGTGCTGTGGCTGTTGCTGCTGCTGCTTTCTCCTCCTTCTCCCCTCCTCCTCCTTCCTCCTCCTCCTCCTCCTCCTCCTCTCCCCCCCCTCCCCCTCCCCCTCATTAACAATATAGGAAAAAGCGTCCTTGAAAAGGTACAGTCCGTCAGAGCATTTCATCATGGGCCCCTTTTTATTCCTTGTTCCGTCTGGTGGGGTGCGTGATGCTGTCATTCTGTGCTTGTGTGCGTTGTGGTGGTTTTCCTGTGCGTTGTGCGTAATTCTGTGCGTGATGTCCCTTCCAGTGAAACCAGGTGCACAGTGGCCACAATAAGGAACACTGTATCAACATTCGTGGTCCCGATTTTCACATCTTACCAAAGATACAGAAACCTGCTGACCAGTGTAGAAGTCTTCAAGAAGAAACTGGCAAGTTCTTCACCAGGTGCCAGATCAACCAGGCTGTGATGGATAATGGGCAGTGAACCACCGCAGCAAGAGCCTGTTGACCAGACTAGCACCAAACACCTACCCATGGCCGGGCTGTGTTATAGAAAATCTCGAAATCCATGAAGGTTATCAAAGGTCGAAGTAAAATTATTGGGAAAGAGAAATGAGCAGGTACGTGAGAGTACATGAGAGTACGTGGAGTACATGGGGTACGTGGGAGTAATATAGAGTACGTGGGAGTACATGAGAGTACGGAGAGTACATGAGAGACGTGGAGTACAGGGGAGACGTGGGAGTACATGAAAGTACGTGGGAGTACATGAGAGTACATTGGGCACTGAAGTACGTGGGAGTACTTAGATACGTGGGAGTACATGGGGTACGTGGGAAATACATGGGAAAGAAAAGAATTATTATATTATTTTTTTTCAAAAGAAGCGGGTAACCACAAAGGGGTATACGCGAGGGAAAGATAGAGAGAACCTGGAAGTTCCCTACCTAATATGAGAGAACTTCCAACCTTATCTAGATTAAGGAGACTTTTAAAACTAGGGGTTCAAAGGCCGGATTGTAAGACAAAAGGGTCTCTCCCTATCCCATTCTCAGGGACTTATTGTCATGACAACCTGGAACAACACCCTAAATGGGGTGAATTGTATGGGATGGTAATGGATGGGAAACGAGGGGACAACTATCTCTACTACACTAGTACTGTTACTATCTTACTAAGGTTTACCAGGAGTATGTCTACCCTGGTCTACTTGGTTACTATAAGTTCTACTGTCATTAATATAGTGAACTACTACTGTTAACTTGTAAAACTTTTTGTCAAAACTGGTCGTCCTCCTTCAGGTGCTGAACAATCATCAGAAATACGTTGATTCAGTTACCTCAGCGTAGTAGCTGAGGACAGTGTTTACAAAGTTGCTTGTACAGCTGGCACTAAATGACAGTATTGCTTTGGGACTTATAGCTTCACTGGTTCATGACAATGTTTCTTGGTACTGAACTTCAGCTGGTTCATGACATGTGTCTTGGTACTAAAACTAGCGGTTCATGACATATTGTCTTGGTACTAATAACTTAGCTGGTTCATGACAGATTGTCTTGGTACTAGTACTCCTACTGGTTTATGACAGTGTTGTCTTGGTACTAATAACTTCACCTGGTTCATGACGTGTTGCCCTTTGTACTGATACTTCAGCTGGTTCATGACAGTGTTGGTATAAACCTTGTAATAAAAAACCCGACAAGTTGGTTTGAAAGGAAAACGTAAGCAAACACTATAACATTTTATTAGAAAACGTTTCGGTCCTGGGACCTTGATCACTTCTAACATACAAGGGAAAGACATTATATATAGGCGGAGTGAGTGGACGCACGTGACCTGAGGAATGTCATAAACATAGAATGAGGGAAAACTGTAGAAGGCCTACTGGCCCATGCGAAGGCGTTCTTATCAAAACAACCTTGCCTATGATGAGGACGGGTAGACGATGAAATCATGTGACTCTGTGTTGTTGGTTGGTGCTGCTTAAGTATCATGTATGCCCAAAGTTTTGAAAATTTTTTAGTTTCCATGTTTGCGATTTTAGTGTCGGTGACGGCGATTAGTGAGGCTTCTAGGCACCCTCGGCGTCTGAGTCTGGTCGGTGAGAACATTGTGCCTCATTCGGGTTTATCAAATGCCCCGTGGAGTCTCTGTGGAGGACACGCGTACCTTACTGCTCTGTTAGAGCATTTCGATTTCTCATTCAGGGGGACTGCAAGATTTTGCCCGTTCCCCTACATATTTTCTTGGGGAACCCACAGGGGATAGTGTAGACGCCTGCTGTAGAATTAGAGGGTGTGGTTCTAGTTAGGTTTTATGAAGTTTTTTATG
>NW_026509784.1:0-14638 GCF_026875155.1 Cherax quadricarinatus | reverse complement strand
GAGAGAAGGGGAAGGGACAACGACGCAGACAAAGACAGACGGACAGAGGGGGAGAGGGGGGGTATAGGGGGGAAGACAGCAGAGGGTTTGGAAGTCTTTTCCGGTGTCTCTTGAGAACTGTTTACTTTTGTCTAGATCCTGAATCATTGTGTTATATCTAGCTGTATGAGTCAAGTCGATGAAAAAGACACCTGCGCAACACCTGAATATCCTTATTTTGAAGACGTTTCACCAACCAATGACTCTGTCGATTCAGTATATATGGAAAACAGAGGAAGATGAGGTAATCAGTCCCTGTCTTGAAGACATTCAGCACTCTAGTCTTGATGAATCCGAAGCTTATATACTGGAGTCGGATGAGGTGCAGCAGATAAAGGCATTACTACAAGTGGGCGGGACTCACCAGTGGAAGATCATATCCGAGAGTTATGTCATTAGGCTAACAGCTGTTGTTACGTCAATACGGTATACACGGGTCTGTTAGTACTGTATGTTACTGCTGTAACGATGGGCGCAGCAACACTATGGAATCTTGGTACTGTGTATATCTTCCACAACTTGTCTGCTAAACTCTGGCCTTTCTCATGAGCGCGATTTAATTAAACTGGTGGGCCCCGCCCACCTATAACGATCCCTTTAACTGCTACAATATCTGATTCCAGTATATAAAAGTCCATTTTCCTTCCAGATTCATCAAGATTGAGGTGCTGAGTACCTTCTCCAAGGCTTAGGGACTGATTATTCATCTTCCAATGTCTTCTTCTTATTACTTCTGCAAAGAATAAAAACGACACATAATGCAGCACTAAGCGAACCTTTATTGTCAACATTTCGCCCACGTAGCGGGCTTAATCAAGTCACAATCAGATCTATCTCGAAAGGACGAACTAGCGCAGTGGGTTAAAGAGTCTGTCGTCGGAAGGGTGTGGTCAAGGTGTCCTCTTGCCCAGTAAGAGAGGTCTAAGTGTCGGGATCGCTGAATGTAGAGCAGATTAATTAAGCATTCTGGGTTAGTAGTCGATGGTGTCCAAGATGACGGTACCACACCTCCGTCAGCAGTAGTGACTCTGGTGTTGTGATTTCTGCTAAAGTTTTGAGGGCAGGTAGTTAGGTATCAGGTTTATCAGGAAACAAGATAAGTGTTTCCTGACGCGGGTCTTAGTCATATGATGATCAACAAATGGAGCTTTTGGTCATCTGGCCCACTCCTTCCCTGGCTTACCGGTTTTCAGGGCAAATATTACGGCGAGATAGGAGAGAGGAGCTGTGTATGGAGGGTGCCGCAGATATGATGCCATCAAGACAGCCTTTCTGGAGGTCGGTGTCATGGTGCCCGTACTTCTGACGATGCAGTGGAGATCTTGTGGTGGTTCTGACGATGCAGTGGAGGTCTTGTGGTGGTTCTGACGATGCAGTGGAAGTCTTATGGTGGTTCTGACGATGCAGTGGAGGTCATGTAGTTTTGTAGGTGCAGCGGAGGTCTTGGCTATGGTATGCCTGTGGCGTATTTGAAGTCTAAGCTGAAGGCTTCAGTTTCCATGCTCCATAATGGGCGTCTCCTGTACAGTGCCACCGTTTACACTAACCATCAGTGTCTCCTGGTACAGTGTCTTCGCCTAACTCTTCATAACAACACTTTATTCTAGGGGGAAAAAAATGGCTCAAAGCACAAAAAAATATTTTAAACAATTATTCATCTGTTGATTATTAGTAAGAATCGAAGGATTTTGGTTTTCTCTTGGTTTAGGAACTACGGTGGTGTAGTCTGGAGGCGCAGAGTTCTGCAAGTTTGTCTTGGGAGATGTATGTGAGGAGAGTCACGAGTTACTTCCATTATTACAGCCATGAAGGTCACACAGCACCCAGGGAATGGAAAGTAATCAGATTTGAGCAGTGGTAGGGAAAGCTACCTCCAGTTCCCAGTTCTTTGTACTTACCTATTTGTGGTTGTAGAGGTCGATTCACAGCTCCTGGTCCCTACTTCTTCGCTGGTTGATATTAGCTTCATGTGCTTTATCGTATCCCAGTTTGTGTGTGTGTGTGTGTGTGTGTGTGTGGTGTGTGTGTGTGTGTGTGTGTGTGTGTGTGTGTGTGTGTGTGTTGTGCGTGTGTGTGTTGTGGGTCGAGTCATGGTTGCAGTGTGTGTGTGTTCTTCTCTAAGTCCGTAACAGTCACAAGTGTGAGTCGTTCTTTGAAGGAGGTGGTGTCTTGAGGGGGAATCAGACGACCACTGACCAGACAACTGACTCACTAAGCTTATCTTAAACACTCGAAAAATTCTCTCGTGTATCTTCAAGTTTTAAGAGCATTCCTTTGATGATAAAGCCTTTATGGCACGCACTGAAAACTAAGTTCCTTCTACGAAATACACTGACAACTTCAGTTTTGTCTTTTCAGCGTGGTAGATGGTTTTGATGCAATGTGTATTTGTGCTCTGTTCCCCATTAAAACGTTTAGCGAAAGGAGGATTGATGGTGTTTTCAATCTTGGAACTGAATGATTCCACACGATTAAAGGAGGTTTTGTGTGTGAGGGGCTTCGACTTCCAGCAAGTGTGCGTGAGCGGTTAGATTAGTGCAAACTGTTTCTATGATTTGAAGTGCTGTTGGAGTGATCAAAGTAACATTTATAAATGGATTCAGGGAAAATCGAATTAGCCGGGTTTCATTTGCGGGGAGAAAATTTACAGGCCTGCACTTTGACGGAGGAGGGGTGGAAATATGTTGCAGTCTTGGAACTGTAGTGTAGGTACGCCCTCTGGCAAGACAATGATGGAGTGAGTGATTTTGAAAATGCTTCTTCTTTTTGGGTCACTCTGCCTTGGTGGGAAACGGCCGATGTGTTAATAAAAAAAATTTACATTCACTGGTAAACGTTAAACCGCGAGGTTCACGAGGTAATCTAAGTCATTATTCCAGAGTTACTTTATACCTTCTGCAGCTACTGTCACAGGTTCAGAAACTAGAACTTAAAATCATGACAAGGACTGCGTCTTGAGTCCTTCTTTGAGTTCTTTTTTGAGCCCGGGGAAAATCACAAATGTACTGTGAGTCATTCCAGGGAGTCCATAACAGTCACAAGTGATACTGTGAGTCCTCCCTTGAGCACGAAAACGTAACAAGTGCTTCTGTGACTCCTTCCTTGAGTCCACAATACTCGAAATGCTATGTGAGTCCTTCCTTTAATCCGTAACAGTCACAAGTGCTACTGTGAATCGTCACAACCCAGGACAAAAATGTATGTCACTGAAAATTTTTTCTAATGAAAAAATTTAACACATACACACACCACACACCAAAACCACACACACACACACAACACACACCACACACAAAACATACACACACAAAACACATTCACACACACCACACAACACACACACCCCACACACACAAAACACACACACACACGCACACGCACAAAAAACACACACACACACACACACTGAACCCCACACACACACACACACACACCACACACACACACACACCCCACACACACACACACACACACAAACATACGCACACACATACACACACCACACACATATACACACACACACATAAAACACGCATACACACACACGCCACAACACACACACATACACACACATACACACACATACACACACACACAACATACACAAAATACCACACACACACATACATTTCATTACATCACACCACACACACCCCAACACACACACACACACACACACACCACACACAAAAACACACACAAACACACGATGTAGTGGAGGCAGGATCCCTTTCATAGCTTTTAAACAGAGGTATGATTTAAAACTCACGGCTCAGGGAGAGTGACCTAGTAGCGATCAGTGAAGAGGCGGGGCCAGGAGCTCGGAAATCGACCCCGCAACCTCAACTAGGTGAGTACAACTAGGTGAGTACACACACGGGATATGCAACAGGCCCAGTGTCTAATCGACATGTACCTAGGGGCAAAATGGTAACTAACAAATCACACACGCACCACACACACACACACACACACAACACACAAAACACACACACACACACACACACACACACACCACACACACACACACACACACACAAACATACGCACACCATACAACACACACACACACATACACACACACACATACACACGCATACACACACATGCACCCCACACACATACACACACACACATACACACACAACAAAACATACACACACACATACACACACACACACACACGCACCCTACATACATAACACACACCCCACACACACACACCACAACCAACACACACACACACACACACACACACACACACACACACAAAACACACACACACACACACGCATATGCAGGAGGCTAGTGTCTAAAACCGACATGTGCCCCAGGACAAATGGTAACACACACACCACACACACACACACCCCACACTGCTCATAAAACACCAATGGGGATTTGAGGAAATGGAAGGCCATGGACATGATTGGAGAAAGAGACTCATTGTAGGTACAATTCAGTCCGGAGAACATAAAGTGTCATTGGAGTGATGTAAAAACCCACCACAGAACTGCAGGGGGGCCAAGAGAGGGTACGAAAAAAACAAAAGGGTGATGGTGGACACACTGGCTGAGGTGGCAAGAAGAGCTCACTCGAGCAGACCCAAAGTAGGGTTTAATGGGCGATTTCAACCACAGGGGATCGACTGGGAAAACCTGGAGCCACATGGGGGGGTCCCGAAACATGGAGAGCAAAGATGATGGATGTGGTACTTGAAAACCTCATGCTCAACATGTCAGGGCCCACACCAGAGAGAGAGGGGGGGGATGAGCCAGCAGACTGGATCTTGTGTTCACCCTGAGCAGTTTCAGACATCGAGGACATCCTTACGAGAGGCCCCTTGGAGCTAGCGATCATGTGGTTCTGAGTTTTGACTATATAGTAGAGTTACAAGTGGAGAAGGGAACAGGACTGAAGGGGACAGGCCAAACTACAAAGGGGGGACTACACAGGTATGGAGAAACTTCCTGCAGGAGGTTTCAGTGGGACAGAGAAATGGTTAGGAAAATCAGTAAACGAGATGATGGAATATGTGGCAACAAAGTGCAAGGAGGCAGAGGAAAGTTTTGTTCCCAAGGGAAACAGAAATAATAGGAGACCAAGACGAGTCCTTGGTTTCCCCGAAGGTGTAGGGAGGAAAAAGCTAAGTGCAACAGAGAATGGAAAAGGTAAGGAGGCATAGGACCCAGGAAAACAAGGAGATTAGTAGAAGAGCCAGAAAGAGTATGCACAGATAAGGAGGGAGGCCCAGAGGACAGTATGAAAACGACATAGCATCGAAAGTAAAATCTGCCCGAAACTGCTGTATAGCCACTTAGGAAGAAGACAACAGTCAAGGACCAGGTGATAAGGCTGAGGAAAGAGTGGGGAACTCACAAGAAACGATAAGAGGTATGTGAGGAGCTCAACACGAGATTTAAGGAATTTATTTACAGTAGAGACGGAGGACTCTGGGGGGACAGACCAGATGGGGGACACCAACAAGGAATACACCAACAAGTGTTGGACGACATACATACAGATGAGGAGGAGGTAAAGAAACTGCTTGGGGAAATCGATTACCTCAAGGCAATGGGCCCGGACAACATCTCTCCATGGGGTCCTTAGAGAGGGAGCGGGATATGTTGTGTGTACCACTTACCACAATCTTCAAACACATCCCGGGAAACTGGGCAACTACCTGAGGTATGGAAGACAGAAAATGTAGTTCCCATTTTCAAAAAAGGAGACAGAAAAGAGGCACTAAACTATAGACCTGTGTCATGACGTGTTTTTAGTATGCAAAATTTTGGAGAAGATTATCAGGAGGGAGAGGGGTGGAGCACCTGGAACGGAACAGGAGTATAAATGCCACCCCACGGATTCCGGAAGGCAAATCCTGTGTCACAAACCTTCTGGAGTTTTATGATAAAATAACAGAAGTAAGACAAGAGGAGGAGGGGTGGGTTGATTGCATCTTCTTGGACTGCAAGAAGGCCTTTGAACAGTTCCTCACAAGAGATTAGTGCAGAAGCTAGAGCATCAGGCGCATATAACGGGAAAGGGGGCACTGAATGGATCAGAGAATACCGGGACAGGGAGGCAACAACGGGGTCATGGTACGTAATGACGTTCCACAGTGGGCCCTGTGACGAGCGGGGGGTTCCCACAGGGGTCGGTTCTAGGCCAGTGCTATTTTGGTTTATATGGTGAACGACATGACGGAGGGTTAGACTCAAAAGTGTCCCTGTTTCCCAGATGATGTGAAGTTATGGGAGGAATTTTAAATTGATGAGGACCAGGCAGGACTTCAAAGGACCGGGGACAGACTGGACACCTGGTCCAGCAAATGGCTTCTCGAATTTAATCCTGCCAAATGCAAAGTCATGAAGATAGGGGAAGGGCACAAAAGACCGCAGACAGAGTATAGGTAGGTGGACAAAGGACTGCAAAAACCCCACTCAAGGAGAAAGATCTTGGGGTGAGTATAAACACCCGAGCATGTCTCGGAAGCACACATCAATCAGATAACTGCTGCAGATATGGGCGCCTGGCAAACCTGAGAACAGCATTCCGATACCTTAGCAAGGAATCATTCAAGACACTGTACACCGTGTTGTCAGGCCCATATGGAGTATGCAGCACCTGTTTGGAACCCGCACTTGATAAAGCACGTCAAGAAACTAGAGAAAGTACAAAGGTTTGCAACAAGGTTAGTTCCAGAGCTAAGGGGAATGTCCTATGAAGAAAGTTAAGGGAAATCGGCCTGACCACACTGGAGGAAAAGGAGGGTCAGGGGAGACATATAACGACATATAAAATACTGCGTGGAATAGACAAGGTGGACAAGGACAGGATGTTTCCCGGGAGGGGACACAGAAACAAGAGGCCACAATTGGAAGTTGAAGACACAAATGAGTCAGAGAGATAGTAGGAAGTATTTCTTCAGTCATAGAGTTGTAAGGCAGTGGAATAGCCTAGAAAATGACGTAGTGGAGGCAGGAACCATACACAGTTTTAAGACGAGGTTTGATAAAGCTCATGGAGCGGGGAGAGAGAGGGCCTAGTAGCAACCGGTGAAGAGGCGGGGCCAGGAGCTAGGACTCGACCCCTGCAACCACAAATAGGTGAGTACAAATAGGTGAGTACCAGACAGGGATAACAGGGAAGGCACTATAATGGTACGTGGCGAGGTGTCAGAGTGGGCGCCTGTGACGAGTGGGGTTCCACAGGGGTCAGTCCTAGGACCAGTGTGTTTTGATATTTGTGAACGGCATGAAAGAAGGAATAGACTCCGAAGTGTCCCTGTTTGCAGATGACGTGAAGCTGATGAGAAAAATTCATTCGATCGAAGATCAAGCAGAACTACAAAGGGATTTGGACAGGCTGCAGGCCTGGTCCAGTAATTGGCTCATGGAGTTCAATCCCACCAAGTGCAATGTCATGAAGATTGGGGAAGGGCAAAGAAGACCGCAGACGGAGTACAGTCTAGGGGGCCAGAGACTACAAACCTCACTCAAGGAACAAGATCTTGGGGTGAGTATAACACCGGGCACATCTGAGGTGCACATCAACCAAATAACTGCTGCAGCATATGGGCGCCTAGTAAACTTAAGAACATCACTCCGACATCTTAATAAGGCATCATTCAGGACCCTGTACACTGTGTACGTTAGGCCCATATTGGAGTATGCGGCACCAGTTTGGAACCCACACTTAGCCAAGCACGTAAAGAAACTAGAGAAAGTGAAAAGGTTTGCAACAAGATTAGTCCCAGAGGATGGGGTATGTCCTACGAGGAGAGGTTAAGGGAAATCGACCTGACGACACTGGAGGACAGTAGTGAAAGGGGTGATATGATAACGACATATAAAATATTGAGAGGAATTGACAAGGTGGACATAGACAGAATGTTCCAGAGATGGGACACAGCAAAAGGGGACACAGTTAAAAGTTGAAGACTCATATAAATTACAGAGATGTTAGAAAGTATTTCTTCAGTCAGAGAGTAGTCAGGAAGTGGAATATTCTGGGAAGCGATGTAGTGGAGGCAGGATCCATTCATAGCTTTAAGAAGAGGTATGATAAAGCTCAAGGTGCAGGGAAAGTGACCCAGTAGCGTTCAGTGAAGAGGCGGGGCCAGGAGCTATGACTCGACCCCTGCAACCACAACTAGGTGAGTATAACTAGGTGAGTACACACACACACACACACACACACACACACACACACACACATTACCGTATACGACTAGAAGCATCATATATCTCACAACTGACAGAATGGCTGACTGGCATGCTAGCTGGCAGTCAGGCCTGGTTACCCTGTATGTTGGCTGGTTGGGTGGCTGGGTGGCTGGCTGGGTGGCTGGGTGGCTGGCTGGCTGGCTGGCTGGCTGGCTGGCTGGCTGGCTGGCTGGCTGGCTGGCTGGCTGGCTGGCTGGCTAACTGGCTGATTGGCTCGCTAACTGGCTGACTGGCTCGCTGACTAGCTTCTTGGCTGATTGAATGACTAGCAGGCTAGCTAGTATCTCCAACACACACCAGGTCCTCTCTCACAGGAAGAACCTGGACCATGGTGGTCCACTGCGTCCGCACAGGTGAGACCATGAGTAAACCAGAGCGGGTGGTCGCACCACTAATCCTGCTGACCACACACCAGTTGGGTTACTGAAAACGACACCAACAAGTTGGTTCTGCACAAGGCACGAAGTACGAGATACGGGGTACAAGGAACGAGGGTATGGGGTATGAGGAACGTGGTATGGGGTAGGATGTAGACAAATGGTTCAGAGAACCGACAAGTTGATAAATTAGACACATGTGCAACACTTGGGTATCTTTAATGAGGAAACATTTCGCCACACAGTGGCTTCATCAGTCCATACACTATTCTCCTTTGTATGGACTGCTGAAGCCACTGTGTGGCAAAACGTTTCCTTATTAAAGATACCTAAGTGTTGTGGAGAAATTTTCTCAAGGAGGGGAATATAAGCCCCCTTCAACCCTTTTCAGCCCTTTTCAGCCCTGAGGGGGCCCAGCCCTCTCAGAAGGGGCAAGCATCTTGTTTACTTCCACATCAAGTAATTACAAACAGATGTTTCACCAGCATGTACCAGTATAGGTCATGTGACTTTTTTGCAAGAGACCAGTTGTGGCATGCAAAGAGTACGTAACCTTTCTTTATTCGGCGCATGTACACACCCTCATTTACAGGCTATCTCCCCCAACCAGCGAACCAGGTTGCTAAGAGTTGATGATGGGGCCCCATCGTTCAACTAGTGACCAGGTTCTAGCCAATAAGAAGATGGTTTTGGCAATCGCAGAGGTTATGTGGGTACCACTCTCCTGTCTGCCCTTGTCATTCCCATTCTAGAGCTGGTTGAAGCACGGTTTGCTATCTTGTGGCTTCTATTTCTGCCTTGCTTACCGTGGAGTGCACTATACTTATCACTGTACATAGTGCACATATTGCTGTTCTAAATTGGTGAAGGATAATATAAGTCTAAACTTTTCTGCTGTGTTTATTTTGCTCCCATTACACCCGGGATAACAGGCCATTTGGAATCCTGGGTTGTAATACCAGTGTTGCAAATAGTGTAGTTTAATGAGAGACAATCAACCTCTTACCTTAACAGGACAATTAAGGAAAATCCTGCACCCACTTTATTACCATGTAAAAGATAGTGTACATTGTTGCCTATGCCTAGACAACAAGAATCAAGCATTCTGCATTGCTTCATGGTGGAAGTTTGGCAAGGAAGGGAAATTTGCTTGAATCAGCTTTTTCCTTGTGGTTAAGCGCAATGTTGGTGTCTTCAGATTGCAATGCGTAATGGGGCAGTAAAGACTCATACTTTACATTAAGAGATTGTACCTCAGACAATCACCATAATAACCATAAACCTATTACCAAGAAGTGTGTGCAGCTTCTTTAATGACATTACCACAAAAGATGTTGAGAAATGGTTTACCAGCTAAGGTAAAAGGTTAAATATAGGGAGTACTTAGCTGATAAGACGGCTCATCACCTGGACAGCCACCCCTGCAGGCGAGGTCTTGAGAAGCTGTTGAAGTCACTTCTCAACGGGCTGTAATAGATTATATTATGTTAATAAATTACCCCTAGGGGGTGTTATGTCAGCATATTTCATTCACTGATGGCTGATGTATGTACTTGTGTGGACTCAAAAGTCCGCACCTCACTGCCGACTATAGGTTGATTACAAACTCCTTGCGACACAAGAAGTGTGCAGTCCCCAGTACTACAAGAAATTCATAACCCACCTTGCTCTTGTAGCATGAGCTATTGTGTTCTTTACACCCTCGACAGGTATCGGTGACTTGATAGAAGCTGAAGTGTCCTTGGATGTCCACGTCTTCCATAGTCTAGGAATACGCACACTGGTACACTATATTCCACAAGATTTTTCTTTATTGTTCACAATCTTATCACTGAAGAAGCTGATCACACTTCTCTGAAAGTGTTTATTGTGTTTTGTGAGACCCTTTGTTCACATTAATGCACGGATCAGTGTTCTTTCTTGGTTATCCTTATGTTAGTGTAACTCCCAGTAGGGTGAAAAGTAATCTGACCTCACAGCATCCTACGCCACTGCAGTACCCCTCGAACATAAAGGAAAAGCTGACCTGGAACTTTTTGCTTCCATGCCAAATATCCTCCATGAAGCAAAGCAGAATGCTTGATTCTTGCAGTCTTAAACATAGACAACAATGTACACTATCTTTACCATGGTAATAAAGGGGGGAAAATTTTTCCTTTAAATTGTCGTAAGGTAAGGATGGACTGTTTTTTTAAAACCCATTTTGCAACACTGGATCTTGAAGGAGGGGCGGCCCCTTTTGACAGTACTATCATTGCATTTGGATCAATTACATGCGTGCAGTAAACAAGTACTTGCCCCTTTGGGGGGCTGGGCCTTCAGGGTTTAAAAGGGGCTGAAAAGGGGGCTAAAGGGGGTGGGGGGGCTGATCCCCCTCTGGAAAAAATTTCTCCACATGGGGGGGGCGGGGGTTCACTGCAGGTGAAATTCATCACTTAACTTATTTGTTTTCTCACTGCCCCCATGCTGCTTGTCTTTTTGAACAGCTTTTAGTCTGGTGGTTTCTGGAGAATCACTAATTTTGTTTTAAACACTGTGTAATTCAAAACGACATAGTTTTTTTTATTGCCCACTTTCATTTCCCTTGCTAAAAAATTAAACGGGCCTGTGATTCCTTTTGGGGCATCGGGATAAATGGGTCACAATTTTCCCAAGTGGCCTTGGGCCTCAGCCCACATTGAAAATAACACTAGTGCCAGTTTTAAGGACTTATGATTTTCGGAAACCAGCTCCTAAAAATGTTTTCTTGAGGTGGTTTGTTTCTCCCCCAAATTTTCCCCAACGTTCAATCCTTTATTAAAGTTTTTGTTTTTCGTCTGAGTTGTAGGTTCGAAAAAAGTAGGTCCTCTTATTTCTTTATCTTCATGGGAGGAACGGTTCGAGCCTTGTGCATGGGTAATGAGTGGCTTAAACTTCAAAAATTGCCCAGATCACGGAAACTAAGTTGAGGTCTGTTGTTGACTCAATTTTTATTTCAGTACAATGTAGGGAATTCTTCTAAGGATTCTCTGACGATGAAGAGTCTTCCCTTAAAAAACGTTTTACATGCCGATCATTTTTTTCATAAAATCCGCGGGCCATGGGATTTGGGGAGGAAGTTTCAACGACAACTGCGTTGTTCAGCATTGTTGTATTTTGGTTGATCGAAGTTCTTGTTATTAAGCAGACCAGCAACAAAGTTCGTTGCATTATCTGAAAATCTCAGTTGGGAACGCCTTTGGCTGAATTTCTGAATAATTTGTAAAGGTTTCAGCAGAATGTCAGGGGTATTTTTGATGTATGCTTGTGTAGCACAAGTGAAAAAAGATGAAACCTTGTGGGGAACTTTGTCAATGTTTGGTTAAAATTATTGGTTCGTGTAATCTACCCTGTCACCTTAATGGAGTGATTATGAAACTCTTTCAGGGGATTGGAGGTGGACTGGAGCGCATACTCCTATCATAGTGGACAAGTAATGCAGTCCTTTTTTTTTTTTTTTCACACTTTGTCGACTTGGGGTTCCCAGTAGGATGTCGTATAGAAAAAAGGTGTCAGCTACCCCATCATGTAACCGTTATGGGGGGTTTTTGCACAATCGTTTTGTTGCAATGATTTTGGGGTCAATATTGGATGTAAGGTTTTTAAGGGGTGAAAAAAATTTTGAATTCTTCCCCGCTCTTATAATATTTTCTGAATCGAGATAAATTCTAAAGAATTAATCCCCGACAGGGTTTTTTTGGGGAATTTTTTTTTTTTTAGAAAAAATTTTTATTCTGTAGAGAAAACATTTTTCTGTATTTGGGCTACCCAGTATTTAAAGGGTTCAAGCTTATAATTAGGTTTTATTCCTTTAATGAAATTTTAAAGAAAAGGCTGTAACTCTTAAGAGTTTACCAAAGTGATTTTAATAATCAATGGAAAATTTTGTTTTGTTACAGATTTAACAACTTTTTTCTGCTGTGTCCAAGCAGACTGTTTCATCTGGGGTAAAGGAGCTTTTTTTGAGGCCCGTTTTTTCTTAGAGAGCCCGTTCGGTCCGTGGAGCCCTATTTTTATCCACAAATTTCTTGAGTGGGCACCACGTGACAAATGTAGGGATTCTCTTGGGTAGAAGTGGAAGAAAAAGTAATTCTTGCATTCTTTTTTTTCTGCTCTCTGTTTGTACATAGACCAATTATTTTATTTTTTCTTAACCACTGGAGAATGTTCATTTTCAGTCCAGATCACGGTTTTTCTAGTGGATGATGTCTTTTTGAGGGGCAGCAGCTAATTTTTGTACCTCATAGAAGGGGTGTCGTCCAATTGCGGTACTGTTTTGACCTTCAAGGGTGGGTCCCGGGCCCTTTTAAGTAAATTTGTGTCTTCCCTTTGCATTTTCTGTAAGCTACAGCGCCTAAACCCCCGGTTGACACATCAAAACACCTTACATGTGTTTTGTTTCCCTTTGACCCATTTTTTTGGGAAATTTAATTTTATGAAGTTGTTTTTAAATCCTGGATATTATCCCCTGCTTGACTATTTCTAGAGGCAAGTTTCTCCCTTCAATTTTGAGTTTCCATGCATTTGTATAAGTATTTTTCCCCTTTTTGGGAAAAGGCGAGACGACCCCGGGATCAAAACATTGTGGGTACCTCTGACAGTAAACTACGTTTGGAGTGTATCATGATTTTTTGTTTTTCCTTTGGACTCAAAATATTTCCGTGTGTTCCCAAATTAAATCCCAACTATTTTTGCATCGGAAATTTTAGTTTCAGGGAAATTTCTTTAAAGTTCCCCTTTATTGCTTTTAAAATTTTATTCCACATCCTTAGAGGGATATTTGCTTTTTTCTTTTACTTGTTTGTTTCTGTTTTGGATTTCAAATCCCCTCTTTTTTCACAGTCCCTTTAAGATTGTCCAATGAAACTTTTCTTTAAGATTTCTTTGAAAGGGGCTTTTAGTTTCTTCAAATGTGATTTAGGTCTTCTGTAAGAATGAAGAGGATTTGCCCCCAAAAAATATGATTTGAAACGATAGTTTACACAGGACTTGAAGATCATGTATAATCTTATCTATTTTTTGTAGTCCTACTCTTTAAAAAAGCTTTGGAAATATCAGCCCTGAGGCTTGGGGTTTTTGCGAAAATTTATAAGCAGTTCAAACTTCTCAGTTAGTGAGCGTCCGGGCTCAGACGTCATTAAGTTACTAATCTTTATTTGCACGTGCGCTGAAAATTTAAAACAACACGTGTGGAGTGGTTTAGAAAATTTTCTGATCCAGGGGCGGGGATAATGAGCTTTGTTTCATTTTATTTCGACTACTTCCTCAATAAATTTTTTGTCCAACTGTTCTTGTATGATATTTCATAGACAGTCAGTTTCTTGGATTCTTCCCGAGTGTGTATTTGGCTTCATTTGTCGAAAACCCATGCGAAAATTTTCTAGGGGGGTGTGGTGGATTTTAATTTTTCCCTGGTAACCTAACCAATACTGTCCATTTTATTTTACAGTGTCTAAATATTTGGGTTTTACGTCTGAGATTTGGGGTTGGTTTTTTACTCAATACCCATCGATCTAATCCCCCAAAATTTTCAACTGGTTTTCTTTTTTTCCCGTAATGATTTTTTGCTGTGGTACATTCGCGGTTATTTTAACTGTCATTTTACGAATCATTATCGCTTCTTTCCACTTTGAGGGGAAAGGGACCACTATCATGTGGGGTCCTGTGTTTTCAGCAAGTGAACATCGTTTCTTTCTATATTTTGCAAAAACAGGAAATAATCATTCCAAAAATTAAAACTTGGACTAGTAGTGTCCGTTGAAAGCAGGAAGGCAACTTGATCTTTTTGCTTTGTGCTGCAAAATTTTTTTTTTAACCTTTGAGGGGACAGGCCTCTCCGAAATGTTTCGGGTCGGCCAAATTTAAAAAAAAAAAAAATTTTTTTTTTTTATGAAAAAATGAGATTTTTTTTTTAAACATTTAGGCAACAAAAAAATTTTAACGTCAATACTTACCGAGATATGGGGTGTGAAATTT
>NW_026509783.1:30000-40076 GCF_026875155.1 Cherax quadricarinatus | reverse complement strand
CTTTTTTGTCACCGACCCCAAACCCGGGGAAACCCAAATTTTTTCCCTTTTTCATAACTCCGACTGAGTCTTAATTAACCATTTTTTAGAGCTAATATACAACTATTTTTTGTCGTAGAGATGTTTGGTCTGGTGTATCCTGTGGGTTCTGTCACACTAAAAGAAAGCGTTTTGGTCAAGTTTGATTTTAAATTTTTTAAGGCCCCTGTAGTTTTAGATTGCCAGTATAAGTGTGGATGACTAAACTGGAGTAAGTTTAGGTCATAAAGAGTGGGGGGGGGTGTTGCCAGGGATGGGATTTAGTGATTATTCTTACTGAAAGCTTTTTTTTTGGTTATTTTTGGTTTTGGTGTGTTTGCGTTGACCCCCAAGACAAAAAGCAAGGTGGGGTTTTGGTAAATAATGAGTGGATAGGGGAAAAGGGCATTTTGCGGCACGTAGATCGTACTTGGAGGGGATTCCAACCTTTTGATATTTTTTTGGGTTATTGCGGGTTGGGGTGCGAAATTCGGGTTGTTGTAAAGGTATAACCCTAGGAATTTTCCCCATTATTTTGGTATTAATTTTTGTAAAATTTAATGTTAATTTGTGCATCCCCTGCTCGCTCCAAACAAATATAGTAAGTTTTGTCAGTTAAGCATAGTTTTTGGCGTACCCCAAGTCGATTTTTAATAGCTCCTCATCACAATGGTTTTGGGGTGGCAAGTTGGGGTGAAGAGCGTAATTGTTCATCAGCAAAGAAAAAGGGGTTTAGGTGTTGGGATACGTTTGGAAGGGTCATTGATGTATATGAGGAGGCGGGGGCCCAAGGACATTCCCCTGCGGGAAACCCTATAAAGGGGCCGTGTTGCTGTGCTGTGCCCCTTTAAATGTGATGACTGATACCAAATTAGTAATTAAGATTTGAAATAAGCAAGCGCAGGGCCTCTTATCCCAAATGATAAAGTTTTGGGTAAAAATGTCGTGGCTGGAAAAAAGCTTTTCTTAGGCAAAAAAATTCCTGTGGTAATTCCTTTTTTTCCAATGCTTTTGTAAAGCAAATCAGCATTTTTATGATTGAAATCTTTAGTGCTTTCATTTTTCCTAAATAAAATGGGGGGGGTTTTTGGTTTTTTTTGTGCTGTTATAAATGAATCCCGTCCCCTTTTGGCACGAGTTTCTAAGATTTTGGATACAATGGTTTAAAATATTGGCCTATAGTTTTTTTAAGTCTGTATCACCACCTTTTGATTGGTGAACCCCTTGCCATCTGAGTATTTGGGGAAGGTCGTCTCTAGTGACTTTAAAAGAATGAAAAAGCATGCAAAAGGACAGGGGCTGCTCGCTTGTACGAAATGGTGGGCATGAGACAAAAACCCCGTTTTATTTTTAAGTGACTTTATAATCTCAATGATTCCGTGGCTCATTGGGCAAGATAGGGAATTGGGGAAACCCATTAGTTTTTCCCCGCATGGGCTTTGGGTATGGGGTTTTTACTGCGAGATTAGATTTGTTTGAGAAGAAGTCTTTAAAATCTTTTTAGCTGTGTCAGGGGGATTTATGGTTTTTTTATTTGGTTTTAAAAGGACAAATTTCTTGGTTTTTCTCAGTTTGTGGGTCCCCTAGAATTGAAGAGTTTTTTTCAGGTCTTTTTTATTCCCTCTATGTCTGTGAATCTACTGGATAGTATAGTTTTTTTGGCTTTCTTTTTTATTTGGTGAGAGCTGAGAATAGTTTTAAAAAGATATTTTTGGTTTTAAGCTCTGTCTATATTGTTTTCATTTGGGGGTTTCTTGGCAATGGATTTCAAAGGGTGGGTTACCCATGGGAAACCCAAGCCGTTTGTTTGTGTTTGTTTTGTTTTTATAGGACAATTTTGTTATAGTCAAGAAATTTGTTAAGAAAAATGTTGCCAGTCACAATCCCCTTTGGGCTTGGAGAATTCTGTGGAAATAAAACATCTCTAGGTCAGCTGTGAATTTCCTTTACTGAGGCCTCGTCATGGAGTCAAAAATAAATTTTTGTTGTATTAAAGTGGTGTTTATAAGTTTGTCAGGGGGAAAATAGGGTAGTGGTCTGTGTGCTATCGTGTTACCCCGATTTAAGGAGGGTAGTATATTGGTCCATATGTGGCTTTTTGGGTTTCACTTGTCTCAGTGAGCCTGGTTGGTTTAGTTATTGTTGGATTTTAGAATGTGTTGTTCATATTGTTGATGAAATCATTTTCAGGTTTATCATTAGTAAGCCAAGGTTTTTGGGTTTAAGTCTCCACTAAAGAAGGGGGTGCTTATTTATTTGTCTGTTTGTTATTTTTGCTTTTAAATTTTCACTGAAAATTTTGGGATGTTTGTGTGAGGTATCCGGTAAATGACCCCATTGTTATAGGCGTCTTAAGGTTTTTTTTCAGTAAAATTAGCAAAAAGTATTCCCCATATTTACATAAAGCAAGTGGTGCTAAGACAAATAATTGGTTTAGAGTAATAATTGCAATACCACCCCCCCAAATTGGGTTTTGGGCTGCGTTTTTGGAACTGTATCCTGGGAGAGGGTTTGATATCATTTTGTCCTGCTTAAACCAGGTCTCAGTAAAATAATGCGGAAAGGGTGCTTTGGATTTAAGAGGCTAGGAGGGGTCATAGTTTTGTTTTAAGGGCCGATGTTGTTTGTTAAGTAGAAAACTTTTAGCATTGTTTTGGTAGTGGGGGCTTGTGATGCGTTAATAAAAGGGAGTTACTTTCCAATGGTTTTGATTGGGTGTCAGATTATGGAGGTTTTGATCAGGGGCAAAGTGATCAATCACTTCTAGGTTTAAAATTTTGGGGTTTTTTATATCCTGAGTTTTGTGTTGATTCCCAGTACTGATATCTTAGTGGTAGGAAGTTTGGGCAAATAATAGCTAGAGTATTTTGGTCAGTAGGGTATAGTCACTACTACACATAATGAAGTTTAGTTGCTATGGTTGTGTGGAATAACTAAAGTAAACTAGTAAAACTAGTAATAAAAAAAAAAATTAAAAAAAAAAAACAAGACTCCACTTTTAATTGCACAAGGTCTAATAATACTTTTTTTGGGGGTCTATGTTTTGAGCTAGAAGAGCTAAAGTACAAAAGGTTTAATTAATAATTAAAAAAACAAATTAAAAATCACTAGTCTCTCACTAGTAATTTCACTATGGTCTAATTTTGAATTTGGGATTTACTATGTATTGAGTTGAATGAGCTATGGTACAACTGAATTTAATCTAATAATATAAAAATACAAATTAAAAATAGCACTAGTCTCTCGCTAGTAATTGCACTATGGTCTAGTATAGTAAATTTGGTATTGACTATGTATTGAGCTAGAAAGAGCTATAGTACAACTAGGTTTAGTCTAATAATATAAAAATACAAATTACAAATAGCACCAGTCTCTCACTAGTAATTGCACTATGGTCTAGTATAGTAAATTTGGTATTGACTATGTATTGAGCTAGAATGAGCTAGAGTAAAACTGTGATTAATCTAATAATATAATAAAGGCACAAGACTCTCAATTGTAATTGCACTAAGGTCTTATATAAATTGTTTACAAAAAATTAGAGTATAATTAGATTTAAATTGATAGGATAAAATACTCAAATTAAGGTAGCAAAATAATAATAAAAAAAAATGATAAAAATAAAAATGGCAATGACTTGGTTATAATATGCTAGTAAGATGGTAGACAGGATAATATAAAAGTGATCTTGTTGAGGTAATCTGCATTGCTAGCCTTTAGTTCCTGCATTTCTTGAGTTAGTTTAGTGATCGTTTGGTTCTGAATCATAAGGAGTTTAGCTATTTCTGGGTCGGTGATCTTCTTGACATCAAATACTGGGAAGGAGTTATCTTGGACTGTAGTGGCGGCCATGTTTGTTGTTGTCTGTCGTGTGTTATGGTGGTGTCGGTGGGTGATGAGGGTTGTGTCCTGGCTGGCAGCACCACAAGTTTTCCTCGTGTTATTACAGCTCTCACCTTTGATGTTAGGAGTCCTTAGCTGGTTACTGGATCTTCTTTTATTGCTCTGACCCTTGTCCATTGGCTGTGGCTTCAGGTGAATAGGAGGCGATGGGTGATGGGTGAATGTTGTGGAGTATCGCTTCAGTGGCAGCGGGGTAGGAGCTGCTAGTTCGAGTCCTATTAGTTGGTAAATTTGTGAACTTTTGGGTGATTTCTGCAGTTGCTTTATATCATTCTGGGTATCCACACATGTTAGTGTTATGCGGGTCTTGATTAGGTCATCACTGGGCTGCTGGGAACCTCAGGTAGAAGTAAAAATAGAGGACAAGGTTCCTGTTGCCGCTGCCGCTGCCTAAAACTGGTGGCTGAACCTCCAGCCAGCTGTGTGTACCCTCATTTGGGCATTTAGAATTAAGGCTTTTATGTTATGGTGATTAAATAGATATATTTTCCTAATTGGGATTTTTGCCTAACCCTCTGTTAACCAACCCCTTGAAGTAACACATACTGGTTTAGCGCTTTCTGTTTTTGACTGGGATAGCCCGGGGTGGCTGGTTTGGGCTTGAGATGTGTGTAACTTTTACCTGTGCCCTTAGACCAGGCTCAAGCCCCCAGCTATCCCACATTTTTGCATAACATGGGGGCCTGTATATGGGAGAATTATCAAATTTTTGTGGTAATTCAAGTTTGCAACCTGGAATGTCAATAATCATTCTTTACTGGGTTGGTCAGAGGAAGCATTCACTATAACACTCCCACTAAAATAATAATTAACCTTTGTAATATTGCTGGTTTTTAGGGTGTTATTATTAATTAATACCCTGTGAATAATTTACTTTTCTGCATAATTTTGCTAGTTTTTAAGGTGTTATTATTAATTAATACCCTGTGAATAATTTACCTTTCTGTATAATATTGCTGTTTTTAGGGTGTTATTATTAATTAATACTCTATAAATCATTTACCTTTCTATGCCATATTGTTGATTTTTAGGGTGTTATTAATACTTGATATTTTGTGCATAATTTACCCTTGCAGGTACAATCTTGCTGATTTTTAGGGGGTTATGCTCACCTAAATTTCTGGAAATAATTTACCTTTGCAAGTGCAGTAGCTCTTATTTTTTTTTCTGCCAGGATTTTCTTTTGGTGTGCAATCCTGTTTAATTTGAGAGAGTCACATGACAACTCCTTGTGAATATACTACTTCAGTATATGTACCTTGCTGTGTGCTTTATTATTTTATATCAGTAAGTTCTGTGGCTGGTAGTAAGATTTGGTGCTATTATTTCCCAAAATGTCTGACACTGGTAAAAATTCTGAAGATGACATGCATTTGGAAGGTGACATTGAATCAAATCCCCATGATAGGGACCTGGATAAGGAAGTAGTAATTTTAAAAATGAAATTAACCCTATTTGCAGAAGAAAAGGAATGGTTAAGGATTGAGCATACAAAGATCCAGGAACAGAGAGCCTTAGAGGAGCTTAGGGCTCAAGAAAGAGCTAAAGAGAGGCAGCTTGCTTCTCACCCAGACACAGACACAAGGGTAGATGTTTTTCATTTGGATAAAGCCATAAAATTTGTGCCCAAATTCCTAGAGAAAGACCCAGACCAGTTTTTACTGTTATTTGAAAGTACAGCCAAATCCCAAGTTTGGCCAGAAAAGGAATGGGCGACATTAGCAAGAACCCAATTAGTTGGTACTGGGTTACAGGCTATTAGTTCTTTAGAAGGATCTGCCTTTTCTGATTATCATAAGCTAAAAGAGGTAGTTTAACTGGCTTATCAAATGTTGCCGGAAAGGTACAGGCAGAAATTCAGAGGACTCAAGTTTCAGTCAGGGCAGTCTTTGGTGGAATATGGTAAGGAGAAGATGTCACTTCTAAATAGGTGGTGTCGCTCAAAGGGGGTGATAGGCAATTATGAAGGTGTAATTACCTTAATTTTGTTAGAGGATCTTTTGGGAAATGTTCCTTCTGACCTTAAGGCATATCTTGAGGAGAAGGATCTTGATGATTTTAATAATGCTTTAGAGCTGGGTGACAGATTTTTAGTTAACCAAAAATTTGGTAGCAGTTACCACACCCCACATACTAATAATGGTAAGTTTTCTCCACCCACCAATAGGAATAAGAAATTTCAGAAGTTTAAGCCACCCATTTATCAGCCTAATAACCACAAGGGTTTTAATAACCCTAATTTTCCAGTATCCACTCGAGGAGGTTTAAAGTCAGCTGTCACAGGTCCAGGACTACAAGGATCAGGTGGGACGAGCCCAGTTCCCCAGAACCAAGGGATCCAACCTAGGTCAAAAGGTCAGGGGGCCTTTAAACCATATTACTGTACTTATTGTCATAAACAGGGCCATCTGCAGCCGTATTGCAAGAAGATGCGTAGAGATCAGGCGCTTGCTGGAGTTTCTAAGGTAGATACACCAGGTACCCACACGGTAGCTAATATTGAAGCACCACCTCCGGGTAAGTCAGGTAACTCATCAGGTTTGGACCCTCGGATGAAGGTCTTTACAAGCAAGTCCACCGTGGCCTTACACCAAAATGAAGGTAGGGTAACAGGTGTTAAGTACTCACCTAGTTGAGGTTGCAGGGGTCGAGTCCAAGCTCCTGGCCCCGCCTCTTCACTGGTCGCTACTAGGTCACTCTCCCTGAACCATGAGCTTTATCGTACCTCTGCTTAAAGCTATGTATGGATCCTGCCTCCACTACATCGCTTCCCAAACTATTCCACTTCCTGACTACTCTGTGGCTGAAGAAATACTTCCTAACATCCCTTTGATTCATCTGTGTCTTCAGCTTCCAACTGTGTCCCCGTGTTGCTGTGTCCAGTCTCTGGAACATCCTGTCTTTGTCCACCTTGTCAATTCCTCTCAGTATTTTGTAAGTCGTTATCATGTCCCCCCTATCTCTCCTATCCTCTAGTTTCGTCAGGTTGATTTCCCTTAACCTCTCCTCATAGGACATACCTCTTAACTCTGGGACTAGTCTTGTTGCAAACCTTTGCACTTTCTCTAGTTTCTTTACATGCTTGGCTAGGTGTGGGTTCCAAACTTGTGCCGCATACTCCAAAATGGGCCTAACGTACACGGTGTACAGGGTCCTGAACGATTCCTTATTAAGATGTCTGAATGCTGTTCTGAGGTTTGCCAGGCGCCCATATGCTGCGGCAGTTATTTGGTTGATGTGCGCTTCAGATGATGTGCCTGGTGTTATACTCACCCCAAGATCTTTTGTGTGTGTGTGTGTGTATGTGTGTGTGTGTGTGTGTGTGTGTGTGTGTGTGTGTGTGTGTGTAGGTTGCAGGGGTCGAGTCTGAGCTCGTGTGTGTACTCACCTATTTGTACTCACCTATTTGTGGTTGCAGGGGTCGAGTCCTAGCTCCTGGCCCCACCTCTTCACCGGTTGCTACTAGACCCTCTCTCTCCCCGCTCCATGAGCTTTATCAAACCTCGTCTTAAAACTGTGTATGGTTCCTGCCTCCACTACGTCATTTTCTAGGCTATTCCACTGCCTTACAACTCTATGACTGAAGAAATACTTCCTACTATCTCTCTGACTCATTTGTGTCTTCAACTTCCAATTGTGGCCTCTTGTTTCTGTGTCCCCTCCCTGGAACATCCTGTCCTTGTCCACCTTGTCTATTCCACGCAGTATTTTATATGTCGTTATCATGTCTCCCCTGACCCTCCTGTCCTCCAGTGTCGTCAGGCCGATTTCCCTTAACCTTTCTTCATAGGACATTCCCCTTAGCTCTGGAACTAACCTTGTTGCAAACCTTTGTACTTTCTCTAGTTTCTTGACGTGCTTTATCAAGTGGGGGTTTCCCAAAAACAGGTGCTGCATACTCCAGTATGGGCCTGACATACACGGTGTACAGTGTCTTGAATGATTCCTTACTAAGGTGTCGGAATGCTGTTCTCAGGTTTGCGAGGCGCCCATATGCTGCAGCAGTTATCTGATTGATGTGTGCTTCCGGAGACATGCTCGGTGTTATACTCACCCAAGATCTTTCTCCTTGAGTGAGGTTTGCAGTCTTTGGCCACCTAGCCTATCCTCTGTCTGTGGTCTTCTGTGCCCTTCCCCTATCTTCATGAATTTGCATTTGGCAGGATTAAAATTCGAGAAGCCATTTGCTGGACCAGCTGTCCAGTCTGTCCAGGTCTCTTGAAGTCCTGCCTGGTCCTCATCAGATTTAATTCTCCTCATTGACTTCGCATCATCTTGCAAAACATGAGACACTTCTCGTGTTAACCTTCCGTCATTGTTGTTTCACAATACAAAAATAGCATGGTCCTAGGACCGACCACTGTGGGGACCCCGCTCGTCACAGTGCCCACAGTATACTCTTTACGTACATGACTCGTTGTTGCCTCCCTGTCAGTATTCTCTGTTCCATTGCAGGTTGCCCTTTCCTGTGTTATATGCGCCTGATGTTTAGCTTCTGCCTAATCTCTTGTGAGGAACTGTGTCAAAGGCTTTCTTGCAGTCCAAGAAGATGCAATCAACCCCACCTCTCTCTCTCTGTCTTACTTGCTGTTAATTTTATATTAAACTCCGGAAAAGGGTTTGTGACACAGGATTTGCATTCACGTGAATCCGTGCTGGTGGCAAGTTATACTCCTGTTCCGTTCCAGTGCTCCACCACTCTGCCTCCTGATAATCTTTCCTCCATTAATTTTGATACGATCCGTCAATGACACAGGTCTATAGTTTAGTGCCTCTTTTCTGTCTCCTTTTTTGAAGATGGGAAATTACATTTGCCGTCTTTCCATACCTCTGGTGTGTTGCCCAGTTTCCAGGGGATGTGTTGAAGATTGTGGTATTGGTACGACAACATATCTGCTCCCTCTCTAAGGGACCCATGGAGCGAGTTGTCAGGTCCCATTGCTTTGAGGTATCGATGTCCTTAGCAGGTTTCTTCACCTCCTCTCATCTGTATGTATGTGTCCAACACTTGTTGGTGTGTATTCCTTGTTGGTGTCCCATCTGGTCTGTTCCCCATGAGTCCTTCCTGTTCTACTGTAAATACTTCCTTAATCTCGTGTTGAGCTCCTCACTTACCTCTGATCGTTTTGGTGAGTTCTCCACCTTCTTTCCTCAGCCTTTTCACCTGGTCTTGACTGTTGTCTTCCTCCTAATTGTGGCTATACAGCAGTTTCGGGTCAGATTTGACTTTCGAAGCATGTCGTTTTCCTTTACTGTCGCTGGGCCCTCCCTCCTTATCTGCGATACATCGTTTTCTGGCTCTTCTACCTAATCTCTTGTTTCCTGGGTACTATGCCTCCTGTACCTTTTCCATTCCTGTTTGCACTTAGTTTTTGCCTCCAACACCTTCGGGTAAACCAAGGACTCGTTTGGTCTCTATTTTTCTGTTTCCCTTGGGAAACAAAAAACTTCCTCTGCCTCCTTGCACTTTGTTGTACATATTCCATCATTTCGTTTAACTGATTTTCCTACCATTTCTCTGTCCCACTGAAACCTCCTGCAGGAAGTTTCTCATCTCTGTGTAGTCCCCCCTTTTATTTTTGGCCTGTCCCCTTCAGTTCTGTTACCTTCTCCACTTGTACTCTTACTATATAGTCCAAAATCAGAACACATGATCGCTAGCTCCCAAGGGGCCTCTCGTAAGTGAGTCCTCGATGTCTGAACTGCTCAGGGTGAAACACAATATCCAGTCTTGCTGGCTCATCCTCCCCTCTTTCTATGGTTGTGTCCTGACATGTTGATGCATGAGGTTTTCAAGTACCAATCCATCATCTTGGCTCTCCATGTTTCGGACCCCCATATGGCTCAGGTTTTCCCGTCGATCTCCCTGTGGTTGAAATCGCCCCTTTTACAGTAACTTTGCCTGCTGAGTGAGCTTTCTTGCCACCTAAGCCAGTGTGTCCACCCTCACCCCTGTTGTTTTCTTTCGTACTTCCTCTCTTGGCCTCCTGCAGTTCTGTGGTGGGTGTTTTTATACATCACTCCAATGACTACTTATGTTCTCCGGGATGAATTGTACCTACTATGTGTGTCTCTTTCTCCAATCATGTCCATGCCTTCCTTTCCTCCCAAATCCCATGGGTGTTTTATGAGCAGTGCAACCCCTCCTCCCCTCT
>NW_026509783.1:0-25000 GCF_026875155.1 Cherax quadricarinatus | reverse complement strand
GGTTTCTCTC
This sequence comes from Cherax quadricarinatus, assembly GCF_026875155.1. Classification (NCBI taxonomy): domain Eukaryota; kingdom Metazoa; phylum Arthropoda; class Malacostraca; order Decapoda; family Parastacidae; genus Cherax; species Cherax quadricarinatus. The sequence continues at coordinate 24,990 of NW_026509783.1, read as the reverse complement.
GCCTTTACATTATTTATTTTTTCTAATAATTGGTTTATCACTTGTAGGTTGTTCACTGACGTTGTCACTAACACTGGTAGCTTTAAGCTGCTAAAACACGCCCTAAAAGCCAATAAGATCCGGAGCTGGCGCTTGTGACCCCCCTACACTGCTGCGCGCGGCGCCGTGTGTGTGTGGGTGTGTGTGTGTTGTGTGTGTGTGTGTATGTGTGTTGTGTTGTATGTGTGTTTGTGATGTGTGTGTTTGTGTCTGTGTGTGTGTGTATGTGTGTATGTGTGTGTATGTGTGTGGTGTATGTGTGGTGTGTGGTATGTGATGTATGTGTGTGTGTGTGTGTGTGTGTGTGTGTGTGTGGTGTGTGTATGTGTGTGTTTGTGTGTGTATGTGGTGTGTGTGTATGTGTGTGTGTGTATGTGTGTGTGGTATGTGTGTGTGTGTGTTGGTGTGTATGTGTATGTGTCTGTTGTACTCACCTAATTGTACTCACCTAATTGTGGTTGTGCAGGGGTCGAGACTCAGATCCTGGCCCCGCCTCTCACTGATCGCTACTGGATCCTCTCTCTCACTGTTCCTGGCTTTGTCATACCTCTTCTTAAAACTATGTTTGGTTCCTGAGCCTCCACTACTTCACTTGCTAGGCTATTCCACTTGCTGACAACTCTATGACTGCGAAATACTTCCTAACTTCCCTGTGAACTCGTCTGTGTCTTCAGCTTCAGTTGTGACCCCTTGTCCCTGTGTCCCCTCTCTGAACATCTATCTCTGTCCACCTTGTCTATTCCCCGCAGTTATCTTGCCATGTCGTTATTCATGTCTCCCCTGACCCTTCTGGTCCTCCAGTGTGTCAGTCGATTCCTTAACCTTTTCATATACGCATTCCTTGAGCTTGGGACTTGCCTTTGTTGCAAAACCTTTTGTACATTCTCTAACTTCGTGACGTAGCTTGGACCAGGTGTGGGTTCCAGACTGATGCTGCATACTCCAGATGGGCCTACATACACCAGTGTACAGGTGTCTTGAAACGATTCTTATTAAGTATCGGAAACGGTATTCTAGGTTGCCAGCGCCCGTATGCGCAGCGGTTATTTGGTTGTGTGTGCCTCAGTTCCAGTGTTAGTGCTCTGTGTATGGTCACCACAAGGTCTTTCTCCTGAGTGAGGTCTGATAGTCTTTGTCCACCTAGCTAATACTCTGTCATGCGGTCTTCTTTGCCCCTCCCCAATCTTCATGACTTTGCATTTGGAGGGATTGAATTCGAGAAGCAAGTTATGGACCAATGTCCAGCCTCTCCAGGTCTCTTTGCAGTCCTGCCTCAATCTCGTCCGAATTAATTCTTCTCATCAAACTTCAATCATCTGCAAACAGGGACACTTCGAGTCTATTCCTTCCATCATGTCGTTCTCATATATCAAAATAGGGGACTGGTCCTAGAACTGACCCCTTTGGGACCCCGCTCGTCTTTGAGGGACACTGGTAGCACATACACTTTGCTTCGTAGGGGCATACTGCCAGTGTCGATGACACAACACTGGGTTGGATGATTTGCTCAAAGGGAATTACAGGATGCCCTTCAGACTCCAGTGCGCAGGGTATGGGTGGAGTCTGCATACCAGTGTGGTTACTTAGCTGTAGGTATCACAGAGGATATACCTTGTGCAGGGGTTGACCTACTCTTAGGAAATAATGTCATGGGTTGTCTTGAAAGTGAGGAACCTCTGGTTTGGAGGGACCCAGCCTCACAGAGTTGGGAGGAAAAAGCTAGGGCTACATTGCCCGAGTTATTTTCGTTGTGTGCAGTAACCAGGAAAATGTCAAAGATAAGAGGGCAGTCTCTCTCTGTGACTCGTTAGATCCTGGGGATGATTTGGGTTTGGAAATCTATTCCTTGAGCCTAGCCTGGCATTGGCACGGGGTTGTGATGAACCATCCCAGGCAAGACCCTGTTTGAGTGGGGGTCTTGGAGCGGGTATAGGGGGGGCGACTCCTACTCGAGAGCAGCTGATCGGGGCCCCGGGGTGTGACGACACCCTAAAAGCTATTCGGCATCTGCTGTTACCGAGGAAGAGGCCTCTCAACTAACTAAATGTTTCTTTTTTGCGGGACGGTATTTTAATGCAAAAGACCTTATCGGATGCGACATTATGATGGAGCACGGCAGGCACTCTACCAAGTGGTGGTGACGGAACCATTTAGATATCAGGTTTTGTGTTGGCCCCGATGTTCCCATTGGAGGACATTTGGTTTTAAAAAGACTATGGGCAAGATTTCTAAACTTTTTACGGGCCCCAGTATGGAATCAGGGTAAGTATGTAGAATCATGCCCAGTTTGCCAAAGGGTAAGAAAAACCTAATCGGGGAAATTTTAACTCCCCCTCTTAACCCATAACAGTCGCCGGAGAACCTTTTAGCAGGCTGGGGGGTGGATTGTGTGGGGCCCGCTACCCAGGACCCAAGAGGGGAAAACCAGTACTTACTTACTATTATTTGTTCCTCTACCAGGTTTCCGGAGGCCATTCCACTAGGTAAGTTACCACACGGGGTGGTTCTTGAGAGCACTGGTGAAATTTTTTATGCGGGTCGGGATCCCTAAGGAAATTCAAACAGATCAGGGGTCAAATTTTACATCTAAACATTTTCGCACAGTTTTGGGGGAGTTTAATATAAAAGACGACCTCCATCCCTATCACCCAGAGAGTCAAGGGGTGGTGGAGCGGTTTCACCAGTCTCTCAAAACTATGCTGCAGGTTTATTGTGCCCAGTACCAGAAGGACTGGAATGAGGGTATCCCTCCTTTTATTTGCCGTGCGGGACAGCACTCAGGATTCATTACGCTATAGCCCCTTCGAACTGATCTATGGTCAACCAGGTAAGGGGACCACTGATGTTTTTGAAGGATTATGGCTTGGTGAAGATTGTGAGGCTGCCCTCGGAGGATTTTCTCGCTTTCAGAGACCGTTTGGCTCACATGAAGCATCTGGCGGCTGCGAACCGCACATCAGCCAAACCAAGATGAAGAAACAATTTGACCGCAAGGCGGCCTCGTACCTTTGAAGTAGGAGAGGAGGTACTAGCATTGGAGCTGGTGCCGGGTAATGCCTTAAAAGCAAAGTTCATGGGCTGTACAAGGTCGTGGAAAAGGTCACGGTTTCAAAATTACAGAATTCACACACCTGGGCGACGGAAGTCGAACGGGTGGTACATAAAAAACAGGCTGAAAAGGACCCCCAAAGAGGTGTGGCATGTGTAAATATAGTAGGTGACCCAGGGGTGGACATGATGCACAGGGGGCCACAGATGTACACCTTAGTAAAGGGCATTGTTTAAAGATCCTTCACAATGTATGGTTAGGTCTTAGTAAGGAAAGGGTTGCTGAGATGGCTCAGCTTCTCTGGAATTTTGAAGATTTGTTTGGGGATATCCCTCGTGTAAGCAAGCTAAAGCCCCATGATGTAGATGCAAGGGAAGCTGAACCAATTCGGCAGGTCCCTTACGGAATGAACCCACAAAAGAGAAAAAGTATGGAGAAGGAGGTGAAATTTTTACTTGACAATGATTTAATAATACCAAGCGAGAGTGAGTGGGCATCCTCCTGTCTGATGGTTCCCAAACCAGATGGCACCATGAAGATGTGCACTGACTACCGTAAGGTTAATTTAATAGTAAGGCTGATTGTTTTCCTCTTCCTAGAATGGATGATGCATGATGGGAGTGGGGGGAGCTAAATATGTAAGTAAGTTAGACCTGATGAAGGGTTATTACCAGATACCTTTAACCCCACGTGCCAGTGACATCTCTGCTTTTGTAACGCCGGATGGGCTTTTTCAGTTTCAAAGTTCTCCCCTTGGGCTTCGTAATGCACCCTCCAGTTTTCAAGCGAATGCAGGAGGTTACGTGGCCTAAAGGGCGTGAGGTGTTATATTGATGACCTGGTTATTTTTAGCGACTGTTGGTCAGAGCATGTAAGGCAGCTTCGAGGACTTTTCTCTAGGCTCGTGGTGCTCAGCTCACAGTTAATTTGGCAAAGAGTGTTTTCGGCAGCCCCCGGTAACTTTTCTAGGACATGTTATTGGCCAGGGGAAGGTGGCCCCAGTGAATGCCAAGGTGGAGGCTATAGACAATTATCCTGTACCAAAGACCCGGAAGGAGGTTAATCATTTTGTGGGCATGGTAACCATTTTATAGAAAGTTCTGCCCAAATTTGTCAAACGTGATCTCTCCACTCACTGACCTTGACTAGCCCCAAGTGTACATTTGTGGGGAATGAGTGTCAGAGGGCATTTGACATGTAAAAGCTTGTTAAGTGCTCCTGTGCTGGCTAGTCCTATTTCACATGCCATTTCTCTCAAGTAGTGCAGTGATACTGGTGTTGGGGGCTGTTACTGCAGGTGGAGGGCAATGTTGCCAGTCAGCTACTTTGCGGCAAATGAAGAAACCCGCGACTTGCCCAAGAAAAGGGAGGCTCTTGCTTAGTGTTGCAGGTTGCAACATTTTGAGGGTTGTCTCCTCAGTTTCCCCCATAACTGGTAAGTGACCATAATCCTTACGTTTTCACTTAAAGGAACCTCTCAGAGACTTACGAGGTGGGCCCTTTTTTCTTTAACTCTTAATCTGGTGATCATTATGTGAGGGAGAGGAAATGTGGTTGCTGATGCCTTGTCTCGTGTTTAAAGTGCAAGGATGTAGATCATTATCTATTAATTTTTTTTTCAGTGATTTGCGTGACGGTAGATGAACTCTGGACCCCCCAAAGGAGAAGGGCAGTTTAGTGGAGTGAAGGTCAGATTTTCCTAAGGGGTTGTGTATTAGGGGGGTAGTCACATCAAAGGCCATGCTAGGGAAGGTTGCTACGTTTTTTAGAGTGTTTGGCTGGAATGCCTGCCTCAGTTTTTATGGTTGGTATTGGGACTGTTGGACCTAACGTTTTAGTGAATGTGGGGCTGGCAGTGATGCCCTCCACTGTTTGGGTCATGTCTTTGATCCGAGGTGTTTTGGTTCTCCAGGACTCTTTTTCAATTTTTCCTTTTTGGATCACCGCTGGGGTGACTCCCGGGTCCTTGGAATGACATGTAGGTGACGGCCTGGGAGGTCCCCTTTTGGGGGTCTTCATGATGACTCCAGGGTTTTTGGCCGCAGTCCACCAACAAATTTATGTGCCTATCCACCCGTTGTTTTTGGGGGCCTAATATTTTCCCCCCTCCGTGCTCTCCTGATTATCGCAAGTGGTCATGGGGAACCAGTTTTGTTACTAAAAGATTGCTGTGAGATGGGGGTGATAATGTGATGTTGTTTTCTCCATAGAATTTAACATGTACCATATGTTTTTCTTTTCTTTGAATCCTGGAAAATGAACTTACTGTTTAAAAGTTTTTTTGGTGGCAACCCACAGTTTGGTCTGCCTTGCAACATACTGACTTGGGGTTACTTCACAAACGGCATTTCTCAGGGGCACTTTTGTACAAAGTTTACTTGCTTGTTTAAAGTTTGCTTGAGTAATTTAGGGGAAATTTCATCAACGCCAGCGCCTGGCCAGCGCTGTGTTGTAATGGTGCCTTTTCCCAAAACAGCTGTTAAGAGTGTGACTGAGAGCTCGTTGGGCATAGAACTTGATCACTTTTATGTTCGACGAGTTTTCAAAATGTCTGCAATCTAGTATCTCAGTTTGTTTAAAAATGGCATATTTTGTAGTAACCAAAGACCGTGATTGTATGGTGGTCATTCCCCAGTTATCATTTTGCCAGTTGCCTCAGACCTCAATGTGCGGCTTATTTACTTTTTTTTTTTTTTTCTTTTTGCCTAGCGGTGTCTGTAGGGACTCTGCTAGCAGAGTGAGACCTATGGTCTGGGGGTGGGGTGTTATGTAGGGTTCTGCATGACATCGTAAAAGTACATATAGTGGTGAAGTGTGCCATAATAATATGAATATTGTAGTTGAAAGGAATAATTTTATAATTGATAATGTGCATTTAGGGGTACTGTAAAGTACTCTAACTGTAATAATAAAGAAATTGTGTTAATGATTTATTTTCCAAGGATGTTTGGGTACGCAGAGTAAGCGTGGGAGGGGTCACGTGACGTTAGCAGGGTTTGTGTAGAGGCTGGCGTCGGAGATGCTGTGTATTTAAGTTAAGTTTGTAGTTGTACACTCAGTTTTGTTTATCCAACTCAAGCCATAGGCTTTATATGGCTTACCTGTATGTTCACCCAGGCTCTGACATGGTCAGGGTGCTGTGGGATGAGTGATGAAGTAAGAAATGAGATTTGTAGTGTATTGACGGCCTGACACTGACGGAAGCCTAGTGTTATGGTGGCTGAACCTCCAGCCCGCTGTGTGTACCCTCATTTGGGCGTTTTTGAATTAAGGTTTTTATGTTATGGTGATTTAAAAAGATATATTTTCCTAATTGGGATTTTTGCCTAACCCTCTGTTAACCAACCCCTTGAAGTAACACATACTGGTTTAGTGCTTTCTGTTTTTGCCTGGGATAGCCCGGGGTGGCCGGTTTGGGCTTGAGATGTGTGTAACTTTTACCTGTGCCCTTAGACCAGGCTCAAGCCCCCAGCTATCCCACATTTTTGCGTAACAGCAGGCGAGAGAGATAGATGATAATATGCACTTGGAAGGACCTGGAAGGATTGGTACCAAACCTGCACTCGAAAATCACTCAATATGAAAGCAAAAGACTCGGCAGGAGATGCAACATTCCCCTGATGAAAAGCATGGGCGCCACGAGTACACAATACGTGTCTGGGGCCCAAGACTGTTCAATTGCCTCCCAGCATGCAGTAGGGGGATTACCAATACACCCCTGGCTGTCTTTAAGAAGGCACTGGACAGGCACCTAAAGTCAGTACCTGACCAATCGGGCTGCGGTTCGTATGTCAGCTTGCGTGCAGCCAGCAGTAACAGCCTGGTTGATCAGACCCTGATTCCCCCATGAGGCCTGTCTCAGGGCCCGGCCCGCGGGGGCGTTGACCCCCCAAAACCCTCTCCAGGTGAATACAGGCATCATGATATAAGAATGTTGCTCTTTATTACTGTTGTAAAAAATTAGTATGTTAGGTTGTCCTTAAAAATTGGGTTATTGTAAACAATGTGATTTTTTAAACACTTGTTATTTTGCGGACAGTAGTTCACCGCGGGCTTACCAGGGGTAAAACATGACCGCCTTGGGTAGGTTTTCCAATCACTGGGGAGATAAAATTTCAACTCTGCCCTTTTTTAATCACATTTTTAAAAAATACCTTTAGTATGTTAAAAGATTGGATATACCCAATGTCTTTTTACACGCAGTTTTAAGAAGTGTCGTCAAATTAACCCGCCTGGTTATCTCTTGAAGTTGTTGATTCTTTCCCTACTAAGTTACCTCTAAAACTCTTGATCTTTATGTTTCAAATAGGATACGCTTAAAACCAAAAAGTTTTTAATTGTAAAATTTTTTATATAATTTTTATCAAATTCATTTTATAGTGAAAATAAAAGAAAATGATTTTTTCATGTTCTCGCTTTCCCCCAAAATAAAAAAAGGGAAATGAAGGATAAACCCCTTTTATGTTGAAAATTATTCTATTTCTCAAAAACTTTTTGGTCGTGGGATTCTACCACTAGGAAAGTCCAATTATTAGGTTTTAAGTCAGCCTTAATAATACACTTCCGTACACAAACCATAATGATTGTAGTTAGTTTCAAAAATAAAAATGTAGCGACCTTATAAAAACTTTTAAAGGAACACTACAAGTTTACCTCACAATTTTTATAATCAAGTTTGGCGACGAGAAAAGTGTAAAATATGCATACATCATATTCGATTAACAGTATGTAAATGCATTGGTTTCACGGGATATATAGCCCCAAATTGTTTGTTCAAAGTTTTTCAGGAATTTCTTTTTTTTTGATTAATTTGCAAATCTTTAAATTTTTATTTAACTGTGCATGTTGTTACGTTTAAATAATTATTATGTGGACCCATGTAAAAGGTACAGATATTTGTGCTACCCAGTATGTGGGAAAGGTGTGCCACCCTGTATGTGGACAAGAAAATTTTAGTACCCAGTATGTGAAAAAAAGTTATTAATCTTTCCCATGTAGGGTAAATTTTTAGTGCTACCCATTTTTGTTTTACAAGTTATTTTATGCTACCCCTGTATTGGTAAAGTTTTATATGCTACCCATTATGGGTACAAGTTATTTTATGAAAACCCTGATTGGGGACAAGTTATTATTGCTACCCAGTATGTGGTACAAGTTTATTTATGCACCCTGTATGTTTTAAAGTTTTTTTTTGCACCCTGATGTGGTCAAGTTTTTATATGCACCCATGTATGGGTACTTTTTTTATATGCTACCCAGTATTTGGTACAAGTTATTATGTGCTACCCCGTTGGGTACAATTTTAATGCTCCCCGTATGTTTACAAATTATTATATGCTACCCATGTTGGGTACAAGTTTTATGGCTACCCTGTAATTGATACAAATTTTACTGTACCCCGGGTAAAGTTTTGGTGCTACCCCCGTTTGGGACAAGCTGTTGTTTAAAACCCCTTGAGGTACAAGTTATTATGTGCTACCCTGTAATGGACAAGTTAGTGTGTGCTACCCTGTATGTGGTACAAAGTTATATGTGTACCCATTAGTGGACAAAATTAATTTATGTGCTACCCTTTTTAAGTGGTAAAGTTTTTATCTGCTCCCCAATTTAAATTTTGTATTGTTAGTTTAGGTAGGTAAACATGCGATAATCTTACGCAGAATTTAAAAGTGGGGGTTGGGGGTGAGGGCCCCAAGTACTGATGCATCCTGTGTTCACTGCCCCCCCGTGTTCACTGACCCCCGTGTTTTTGTACTCCCGTGTCTCCTGTACCCCATATCTTACTGGGGTCCCTTGCTCATGTGCTCCAGTGTCTCCCTGCGCCCAGTGCATGCATTTCATCTCTTCCAGTTTTTTCACCATAAAGTAAGTTAACATTTTCTCACCCCTGAAATAGAGAAAGCAAGAAAATAAGTAAGTTTATTGGTAACACAAATACAGTTACTAGAATTATATAATAGCGCATATGTGTAGGAACCCTGGGAAAACCCAAAAAAGTCGGACAGAGTGACTTTTTTCCATTGGGGTCCTTTTACATTATTATTATAATTAAAGGTTTTTATTTTTCTTTTTTATTTTTAAAAATGAAGAAACATTTTTATATAAAAAAAAGCTATCTATAACGGGGGTCATTAAGATATCTAAAATACGAGGGTTTTTTATAGGAATGGGGGTAAAATTTTAAAGTTTTTTTAGCTAAAAATAGAAATCTTCCCCCCCCTTTTTCTGTGTTAATTCATCAGAACCCTTTTGGCACCTTGTTGAAGGTTCATGTAGATGATTTTTCAATTGCGGGTTTGTCTGTTCCATTTTTATTGCTGTACAAAAAAAGGTGTTTGAAGCGGGCCCTGATGTGGGTACTCAAGTTGTGCTCTCCCCCCCCTATACTTGATTGCTTTGGTTTTCCCAACCCTTGAAAAAAATTGCAGAAAGATATTCTGAACTTTTTTGTGAGCAATTTTAAAAACTGTTTTTGTTCGCTGTTTTACTCTGTTTCAACATTCGCATTCCAACGCTGTAATTATTCTGGCCTACTGCCTTTGGTCCCACCCCCAGAATAAATTTACGATTTGTTCTGGGTGTTTTTGCAGTCTATTTTCTTTTTTTGTCAAGGTAGGTACCATGAAAAAAGCGTAACCCATATGGCTGGGTCCTGCGAGCCTCGTAGGTCACGTGCTTCTATAAAAAAATTCAGTCTGTTTCGCTTTTTTACTAAACTTTTCCCCTATCATTTCTGACATGCATAGAAAAAAGGCTTTCCCCAATATTTTACTGATAAAACCCAAAAGTGAGGGTCCCCCTTCATGGACAAAAAAAAATTTATTTACCCTTTGATTTTGTTTGTGCCAAAGAGAATGGCTTCATTTTTTCCCGAGGTTTTAAGAAGTTTTTTGTCTACTAACCATTTGCTCAGAAACCCAGTTCCAGTGTTAAAACTTTTGCTAACTTGTGAGTCTTTACCTACATAACAAGCATTCATCTGCGACAGTGGGAGTTTGCCCTTAAACACTGATAGGATGTCATTACAAAATAAAATAATAAGGGACCCAGATATACCTTGGGGAACTCCAATCTATCTGCGGGGTTTGTTTCCGTTTTGTTGATTTGACAATTTGTCCCCCTTTTTGCAAGGAGGACTTAAACCATCTACGAACCTATATGATAGCTTGAAGCTTCTTACATTATATTGGGGTTTGACAGTTCGAAGGTTTTGCAGGTCTAAGGTTCCCCCTCCCCTATGATTTCCCCCTTTGACATTTCTTTCCGGGTAATCCATCGGGTTTTTTTGGGGGGGTGTCGGTTGAGTAAGGGATCTAAAGCCGATTGAAGTTGGGAAGTTTTTGTATTAAGGTTTTTTAAACTTTTGAGAGTACACCACCCCCTCTAGAATTTTGGTTTTTAATTCAGTATGCTAAAGGCCTATAGTTGTTACATCAGCCCTACTATTTTTCTTGAAAAAGGGTTTTAACTTGGCCCCTTAAACCCCCCCCGGGTGGGTTTGTGGTGTTTGTGTTTTATTATGTGAGCAAAAAGGATTTACAGTTCAGAAGCCCATCTTTTAGGAACTTAGACGGGATGTTATCGGGCCCGTGTCTTGTTGGGGTTTAACCTGTTAGTTCTTTTTGAATTAAAATCTGAGTACACTTACTAGTTTACAACTGTTTTTGGGGTTACCCCTTTATTGGTATAGTAGTTTGAAACTTATCAGAGTTGTGTTAAAGGATTTGATGAGCTGGTAGTTTTTCTTACTTGTTTGATGAGCAGTGTGTATAGGGAATTTAAAACAATTTGCCACCTTAGATGTTTCGTGGAATACCTCGTTTTCGATAGTGAGCACTTGTTGACCCATCTCTGGTTTATGGCTATCCCAAAAATTTTTTTAGTTGTTGCCAAAGGGTTTTGGGGGTTTTGCTTATACCTTCAATTTTTTAGCAATTGGCTTTGCTTTGCTCCTTTTTTAAGTCTCTGCACTCTTTTTCCCTCCCTTTGGAATTCATTTAGTAGCAATATCCTGTCTGTTTGTTTTTAAAACTTTTTTTTTGACTTAAACCTTTAATTTTTATATATTTAATGTCTCAGCAGCTCCGGGTTCGTTCTTTGTTTAATCCTAAAGTCTTTAATGGTGCAATTTATCAAGGGGTGGTAGTGCATAAATGATGAATGATCACTAGACCTGTGGTAAAGACGCTGACTGACTATGTTTCTGAGCAGTTACAGAGTATGTGGGCAATTTGGGTGGCTAGAAATTTGTGATACGTGGGTGGAACTTTGTATCCGGGTTTGGGGGTTTTTAATTTGTCGAGTGTAACTATTTAAACCCAGACTTGATAATATTGCACCGTTAAAGAGGTAGGATTAACGAAAAACTGAATGGTGAAAAATTGAATATTAGATAATAGAAATTCGAGACCATGCTAAAAAGATTTAAAACAAACAGCAGGATATTGCGTCTAAATGAAATTTCCAAAGGTGAGGAACAGAGTGCGAGAATTAAAAAGGGCAAAGGGAAAGCACTATTGCCAAAATTGAAGAGTTAAACATAACCCCAGAAAACTTGGCAGAACTAAAAATTTGGGTATACCATGAGCCAGTAATAGGTCTGCATAGTACTCAAAACGATAAAGAGGTATTCCCCGAAAAATCTAAGGGGCAATTGCTTTTAATTCCCACTACACATTGTTGCTCAACTAGTAAGTAAACTAAAGCTGCATCAAATACCTTTTAAAAAAGACTTGATAAGCTTCAAAAAAAACTTTCCAATAAAGGGGTAACCCCAAAAGTTGTCAAAGTAAGTGTATCTCAAGACTTTATTCCAAAAAAGAACTAAGCAGGGTTAAACCCCAATAAGAGCATGGGCCCCGGGTAACATCCGTCTAAGTTCCCAAAAAAGGTGCTTTGAACTGTCATCCTTTTTGCCCCTAATAAATCTTCAAAAAAACCACTAATCCTACCGGGTGGGTTCAGGGGGGCCAGAGTTACTCCTTCTTCAAGAAAAAATAGTAGGTCTGATGTAAGCAACTATAGGCCTTTTTAGCATCTGAGTAGTGAACATTGTTTTGAATTTTTCCTAGGCATTCATTTACGTCCATGCAACTTGTTATCTCTGTCAGTCACAATTGTGTAGCTATTTACCAGTGTTTATTTACTGTACTTTCTAGTTGACCTCATTTTTATTGTCCTGTGTAGGCCTATCCTATCCAAATAAATTTTCCCTATTTGCAGAATGATGAATGATCACTAAGACCTGTGGTAATGACGCCTGACTGACTAATGTTCAGAGCGGTTACAGAGTATGTGGTCAATTAGGGTGGCTGAGAACTGTGTGTGCCAGGTTGGTGTATTTATTGTTGGAGTGTAGCTATTTTAAACTAGAATTTGCTTATACCTTTTGCATAGCCGTTGTTTTGCTGCTTGAAAACAGATATTAAAGTCTTCCAGTATTATTGTCTCGCAATTGTTTCAAGTCGGACAAGACTCTGGAAAAGTCTTCTAAAGAACTGGTCCTGGGTAGAGAGGCGGTAAACTAGTTCCTACTAAGATGGGTTTGGTCTTGGAAGCAGCACTTCAAACATTAGAATCTCCAGTTTATTGTTATTTAAATCAGGTCTTGGGTTGTAAGTTAAGTCATTCTAATGTAGGCCATACTCCACCACCTTTTGTTCCTATCTAAGCATTTTATATTGTAACCTTCTATTTTTTGACCTCGTCGTCAGTCACCGTATTATCACAATCAGGATTCAGAGATGGTTATAACTGCTGCCTAATTTTGTTAGCTAGAATCCTAATCTCTGCCAATTTAGGAAGAAGTCATCTCTGCATTGACATGATAAAATGAAGGCCTGTTTTCATAAAACAATTATAATCATCAATATTTGGCAATGGGTCATATGTATTAAAATTTAGGTAAATCAATGTCATCATTGCATAAGGGTAACTGTGCCAAAGTGCATTTGTTATCACACAAGTGAATCTGGCACGTTACTATAATTGTACATACATCCATCATGCACCCACCCTTACACATTTTACATAAGGTGCCTTTTCTGTTTTTCATGCATACTTTAGTACGTGTATGCACCTGTTTGGTAGTGTTTGAGATAATAATGGCTGTATTGACTACATTGACCTATGTATGCATTACATATGGAGTTAAGGTTATCATTCCTAGCTACTAGACCCTCATCATCACTGTCATTTATCTGTCTGTTTGCTCTGCACAATAGTTTGAGGTCCTGGATTAATTTGGATATCACCACTTAAGGAGCGCTACAATAAGAGCTGTGTTGCCACTGATTTTGTTTGGGTATGTGGTGTTGCCATACCTTGCGGCGACAGTGACATTTACTTTTCTGTAGGATGGCAACTGTTGGGCTTTTACTGTCCAGAACACTGTTATCCATTCACCTTTTTCAGCCCCCATGACTGATTTCTTTCTTCATGAAATTGAAGAAGAAAGATAAATATAATTATGGCAGCCTGTACCCCCTAATGCCTGCATTTTCACTCTTCACTTTTTTTACTCATATATAATAATATTTATTTCTCTTTTCAGTCACCTAGTACATCCTAGTACTTGCTTTAGCATTCACCACTGAATTACTAGTAAATTTCCCTTAACTTCAGACACCTTTCAGTTAACCCCTTATTTCACACTCCCCTTCCACCTCACTTCACAGTCCCGTTCCACCTATTAACTTCTAACTCCTTTCCATTCTTGGTATACCAGAAAGGTTTAATCAATTGGTTTTATCCTTCCAAATCCCTCAATTCCATTTATCGGGGGTTGTGTCGTGTTGTTGACTGCCTGACCTGGTCTGCTGACTCAGCCATTTTTAAACACTGAGGAAGTAATTGCCACTACAACCTGACTTTCCTTGAGTTTATAGATATATTTGGCGTTTTCTCCTATGATCTCTCATGTACACTGGTCAGCTGAATATAGGTCAGCTACTAAAACATTAATCTTGGCTGTTTACTATTTCACTTCTTTCCCACGACTGGCAACTGAGGATAACCGACTATATCCTTGGAGTTTTGTATTGTTGATTTGACGATGTCTCCTGTGTTTCCCTTCGTTAGCACTGAGTACAGGTGATATGATGTGTGGTACAGATATGATGCTACTGTAGTACAGATGAACGTCAGTAAAGATGAGAATTTCACTAGTAGATTGTACGTCTGGCAGTAGTGGTGTTTGGATGCGGTCAGCCATGTTTTAAATGTTCAATTATTTCCCTCGTTTGCCACTGAGGGGAAAATCGTTCTTCAGAAATGTCATTTCCTTGGAGTTTTGTTGATCAGGTTTTCTGCCATGTTGTCTTCCCGTCGAACACTGGTGTAGTTGATAACTGAAAAACAGAGCTTATATAGGAGAGAGAGAATTAGGTTAGCTAGGGTTTATCAGGAACAGGAAAAGTGTTTCATGACGCGGATCATAGTAATATGATGACCTGCAGTTGCAGCTTTTGGTCATGTGGCCGAGGCATTCACTGGCTTACCCTCCACCCCTTTTAAAAAAATATGGTTATGATTATAACTAATGAGTAAGAGGTAGAGGATGATGACCATTTACAAGAGGTTTCCTGATGGCGTTGTCTTGGGTAGGTAGAATCTGGTCTGCCAAGGCATCCCTTCAGAAAAGGCATTGATGTTTGTAAAGGGCTCTTGATCCAGGGAAACTGAGACATCCTCTTCATCGAATTAAACCTGATTACTTTCTTATTCCTCAGGCGCTGTAATACCCTTGATTTTTTTTAGTTACGATACTTACAATGTACTAATAATAATAACTTCCTCTGCTAAAATGGCTTATACAGGCAAGGCCTCGATAAGCCATTTTTTCTAATATTGAGTTAAAATTAATTATGTCGAGCTAATGTAACCTTTCTGAAATTTTATGTATATAAGACATTACGATATATTTAAATAGTTTCAGTTAATTATTTCCCTAGGGAAGGCAATCTTCGTGTAAGTCAATCACTGTGGCATGATTCGTATTGATATTTATTGATGTAATGTACCATCAGGTACCGCCAGGTGTGAGGTACCATGGTGTGGCTGGTAGGTGTGGTAGTGGTAGTGGTAGTGGTGGTGGCACAACTTCTGCAGGAGGGAGGTGTTGGATCGTCACTTCTCCAGGAAACCTCAACAACTTGTGGGGATGCACTCAAGTTCGTGGTCGACTATGTCCAGTTCTACTCACCCCGTCAAGTATGGCTCATCAGGCAGGGTAAGTGGGAAAGGGTTTAAACGAGAAATGATTGAGTTATCCCTCTCATTGTCACTTAAATTAATAGTATTCTTATTGATATCAAAATTTCCAGGGAGACCTTCTCGAGTCATTACACAGACGCTCTCTAAATTCTAGGTGCACTCCAAGTGCACTTAAAATCTTTAACAGAACTCAGTATGAACCAGTTTCACAGTTTTTACTAAATAAAACAACTGTAGCACATTACTGCACCCAGGGAGATTATTTACTACCTAATCACTTTTTTCAGATCAGTGCCCAACATCTCCTAAACTGAACTGAACTGAACCACAACTCAGGCTTCACCTTAAACCCACATAGGATTCAGTAAGCCAGTTAATTAAATTTTCAAGCCACAGAACATTCCCTCTCAAAATTATACCTGCTGATGGATCCCTACTAGCACCCAGGCAATGTATGGGGACCGGTTATGATCTTGGAAATTCCTGGAATGTTCTTGCTGGTTCTTCACGTACAAAGGTCTGACTGACTAGGTCAAAGGGCTACGGGGTGTTGGTTTTGCTGGGATTGCTAGTGAGGACTCTTTATGTGCACAGTTTTCAAGAAGGTCCTCTGTCATCAGAACGTAGTTCAAAATATTTCTTACACAAACAACCCCCCCATTGACAAAGAAAATGGCCAAGTGGACCAAAACGTCGTCGTAAGTTTCTCTTTTTATGGGGGGTTGTTTGTGTATCGTTCCAGTCACGGTTTTGTTTTTTTAAAAAAATATTTTCCCCTTGCTTCGGTGGCAGGGGCCTGGAGGAAAACATCTCGTTGTCCGCTGAGTGTCAGTGGTTCGTTCCCAAAAAGGGTGGAATATTCTGGTTTTTTCTTACCCTGTTTTTCCGTTCAAAAGCAAGCAAGTAGGTCCTGGGTTTTAGTCGACTGTGGGGTCGTATCCTGGGGAAAAGATTGAGCCCCTAAATGGAAAAAAAACAGCCCGGCCCCTGATGACACAATGACTTTTTTGGGGTTGTCGGCTTGACAAAGCCCCTGGAAGCGAAACGTTGCCCAATAAAATGTAAATTTAGTTGCACGGGGTGTCCTTTTATTTAAAACACTTTTGAAATACACCCCGGTAATTGTTAGGGTTTTTCCCCCACTTTAAACAGCTTCTTTGTTTTAAATTTTCTGCTTACCACAACCCCCAACTTTTTCATGTAATGTATGATCAAGCTAACTTCACCTATTTTATAACTTCGGGGGTTTTTTCATTCCCAAGGACTAGTACTTTACATTTATCCACATTCTCAGCCTTTTTTCATCCAAGACATTATTTGTCCAAATCCTCCCTGAGTTCTTTTTGTATCCCCTCAGAAGAAAAAAGGGTTTTTTTTTTTATAAAGTTTGCCTCATGTTTGAAATTTCCTTCATCAAGGTCATTAATGAAACGCCCCCCCCGAGGGCTTAAAATGTCCTTGTAAAAACCCCACTAGTGATTAATCCCCTTAGATTTGACCTTTTATTGGTAATCTCTGCTTTTTTTTGGTAAGCCATGCCTCTATCCATGCTAACTTTACCTCCTATACCATGAGCTCCCACCTTTTTTATGAGCTCATATAGGTATTATCGAAGGTTTCTAAAATCCAAATATCAATATCATTTTTTTTTTATTACTGCTTCTGCCTCAAAGTTTTTTAAAGAACGTCAGTAATTTGTCATAAGGGAAAGACCTCTCGTGAAACCCCAATTGGATTCATTAATCAAGTTTTGCTCTTCAAGGGGCTTCTAATATATCAGCTATAACTGATTTATAAATTGCCTACTTTAGACATCAGGCTGATTGGACAGTAATTTGTTGGAATGAACTTATCCACAGATTTTAAAAAAGGAACCCATTTCATCTTCCACATTTCTGGCACAACACCAGTAAGGATGGACGTTAAACACACTCGTTAAAGGTGCTAATTCTTTGCATTCGTAAAAACCCTGGAAAACAATCATCGAGTCCCGGGACTTTTTTTGTTTTACTTATCTATCTTTTATAAACCCTGTCCCTGTAACAGTAATATTCGTTAATTTTTAAATTTGTCAGGAAGTGAATACTGTAATTTTAATTTTGGGGAAATTTATTAATGTCTTTTTGAGTAAAACTACAAAAAATAAGAAACATTTCCGTTCTTCTCCGTCGGGGTCCATTCCCCCAATTTCAGGGTTCTATTTTTTTTCCCCCACTTGCGCCCTTACACTTGAAATAATGCTTTTGGATTAGTCTTTGATTCATTAGCAACTAATTTCATAGTCACGTTTAGCTTTCCTAATCCTCTTTTTTACTTCTCTTTTTAACTGAACATATTGGTCAATAACGTTAATCTCTCCTCTTTTGATGCTCCTATAAATTCCTCTTTTCTTCCCTAATAAATGTTTTAGCCTAATATCTCTTTCGGGAATATATATGCTCCGAGCATCGTTGTACATTATTAAGAAAAAAATCATAAACGCAGATCCCATGTAATCGTAAGTATGATCATCAGTAAAATTATTAGCTAGATTACCCCAATGCAGATTAGACAGGTGTTCCCTATGTCCATTATAATCACCAGAACGAAAATCAGGGGCTTTTACCATATTATCATTATGTTCGTATTCCAAGTTAATGCTAAAAGTGATGAATTTGTGATCACTAGCACCAAGCTCTTCAGCAATCTCCAGATTATTTACGAGTGTTTCCTTATTTGACAATACTAGGTCGAGCAAATTATTACCCCTGGTAGGCTCTGTTACACACTGCTTCAAAATATACCGACCTCCAGGCTTGGATCACGATAGAGGGAGACTTCTTTGGGACGAAATTGTTAGGGCTTCTAGACACAATAACGTAGTGATAGTAGGGGATTTTAACTTTAGTCAAATCAACTGGACTTTTTGACCGGTAATCTGGAGTCCAGTGACTTTATGGAAGTAGTTCACTACTTCCATAAAGTCACTGGACTCCAGATTACCGGTCAAAAAAGTCCAGTTGATTTGACTAAAGTTAAAATCCCCTACTATCACTATGTTATTGTGTCTAGAAGCCCTAACAATTTCGTCCCAAAGAAGTCTCCCTCTATCGTGATCCAAGCCTGGAGGTCGGTATATTACACATAGAATTAGTTATTCTTGACCTTCTACAAACTCTACCCAAAAAGATTCTGTTACTAATCCATCTATTTTTATACCTCTTTTGATGCAACAGTTTATATTTTCTCGTACATATAATGCAACTCCTGCCCCCTTCCCATTATATCTATCCATATGGAACAATTGAACCCTTCAATATTACACTCAGCAATCATGTCCCGACTCTTTAAATCATACCATATTTCTGTTATTGCAATGACAACAAAGTTCCCAGCACACGCTACAAAATGTAATTCATTAATTTTGTTTCTTGCACTTGGATTGTTAGTATAAAATACAGTTATGTGTTTTTTTCCTCTGCACCTTTTTCCTATTCACCTTTGCTTTTACACAATTTCTGTAATTATCATTACCCTGTGTTACTCCATGACTGTTATTATTAAGATTCATAATATCAAACCCTAAGTCAATATATCCATACTCATTATTCTCCCTGTTTATACCCATATCTCTAACTAATCCTAGTTTAAAGTCCTAACCACACCCTCCACTGAGTTAGCAAGAAAACCCACACCTGCCCTGGATAAGTGAACTCCATCTCTGGCATACATGTCATTTCTACTGTAGAAGTGGTCCCAGGCATCAATGAATGGTACTGCATTATCCTTACAGTGTTTGTCTAGCCAACATTAATACCAATTGCTCTGGATAACCATTCGTTTCCAACCCCCCTTCTTGGCAAAATGTCACATATAACAGGGTGCTCCCCCCCTTCTTCCTATTTATATCTATTGCTGTCCTCTACCTTCTAACTAAATCCTCATTTTTTACGCTTGCCTATATCATTGCCTCCAGCACTGAGGCAGATAATAGGATTGATCCCATTACCATTCATGTCAAAATTGCTAACAACATCCTCCATTTCAGCCCCAGGAAAGTAAACCCTCTGTTTCCTACTCCTATTCTTCAAGCAGAATGCCCTATCCATATACCTAACCTGGCTATCCCCAATAACAATAATGTTTTTACCTTCCTTGACGTCATTCGTCGTGATGTTGCCAGTAGTCGACTCGCATTCACTGGGTTGTATGGAGAATGGGTTTGAGGTTTCTACAACAGTTTCCTGGATCTTCGTTGATTCTACCTCTCCATCCGTGCTCTTGATCCTTAACATTGTCCCATGGTTTCCAGCCACTGTCCAGGCTCCTTTTCTGGCTTGATGATTCTCAACAGGAGGATTACTACAAATCATCTTATTTTCCTCAGTCAGTCACTGTATCTCAAGCTTAGCCACCCTCAGCTCTTCCTTTAGCTGCTGGTAGAGTTGCTCAAGAGAGGACATCTTGTTCAGATTCAGAGAGAGCACACAAGACGCATCTTCACAGAGTTAAGTACAGGTCACCACTGTACAGAACAGGAACAGGGCACAAAACACAGATTATATATATATATATATATATATATATATATATATATTATATATATATATATATAATATATATATATATATAATATATATAATGTATGTGTATGTGGACATCGAAAAAAACTTTCTACAGGGAGGGAAGAAAAAAAAGTGGGTGTGCTAAAAAAACATCATGGTCCAAAGCAGTGAGCCTTGATGTGCATCATTGCACGTCTTCCTGCGTCTGGACAGATACTGCAACACAGGAGACATTGCTGCAGCTGAGCTGTGATGTAACAGGGTACGGTCTCCTCTGGAGCAGTGAAGCAGTCATTGTAGGAGATGCTGCAGAATTCACTCAACCTGGGGCACAACCAGTTGGTCTCCACAAATGAGGTGTTGTCAGTACTCCGGCAACTGGGCAGGACTTCTTCTGGCAACCAACTCAGGAGGACATTTCTCGACTGGTACTGTCCCTGGGACCGTCACTGCCTGCGAGTGTGGAGTCATGGCAGGGCGACTCGACAAAACATCTGGAAGTCGTAACATCACACACTATACTGTAGGGAGTGGGCTAGCAGTCAAAGTGATATCATCTTTGTGCAGGCTGCTTAGTGAAGCTATTCTCTAGACAGTTGGAGTTATAGCAGAGGTAAGCCTAAGCATCCTCAGACTGGTTCTCTACATATAACTGCATTCCAAAGATCAAGGTGAAGTGAAATGAGTCTCGACAGGGATCGTAGCGAGTACAACTCAGCAGGGCATCTACGAGCGACAAACATAATAGCTTTCTGTACAAGGGGCTCAGACGCTCGTAACTGATGTCAGGACTGTCAATGGTCACATTGGGTGACAAGTAACACGAGGTGCTACACAGTGGTGGGGTCAAAACATTCTGTGGTCATACACACACAGCTGGGCATAGACCACACAGGACACATGGAAAACTTGCACACACCTACTGCACATGTGGTTACAACATGGGTTGAGCAAATGACGCTTTCTCTGCAAAAATCGACACTAAGTCACACACGAACATGTGAGAACGCTGACTGAGAGGAATTAACACATGATATATATCTTCTCTCAAACATCTCTACGATACTGAAATTGCTCACTGTGAAAATATAGCACTCGATGCAACATCAAATGATGTCAGGCATGACGTCGTGAGATGATGCCATGGGGTGACAACATGAGGTGACGTCAGAGCAGCATGGTGACTTCGTGAAGTCAGGCAGCATCAGATAAGATTTCATTTGGATTTTTAACCCCAGAGGGTTAGCCACCCAGGATAACCCATGAAAGTCATCGATGACTAACTTATTTCCATTGGGGTCCTCAATCTTGTCCCCCAGGATACGACCACACCAGTTGACTAACACCCAGGTACCTATTTGCTGCTAGGTGAACGGACAACAGGTGTAAGGTAACGCATCGAAATGTTTCCACCCGCCAGGAATCGAACCCAGGCCCTCCGTGTGTGAAGCAGGAGCTTTAGCCACCAGGCCACCGGCCATCATGGGTGATGTCGTGAAGTCAGGCAGCATCGTGGATGATGTCAGCAGATGTTGCGAGGTGACGTCTGGGCAGCGGTGATGTAATGGAGTGACGTCGCGAGGGATGTCATGAGGTGACATCACGAGGCGATATCAAGCCAACACGGTGGGTGATGCGGGCAGCATGGCGACATCATGGGTGATGAGAAGCAGCATGTGGCTTGGGTAACTCGCTTGGTAACCCACGTGACTTCGTCCACACCCCACGTGGCTTCGTGATCCACATGGCTTCGAGTGACCTCAGGCACTCGAATACACACCTCCGGCACAGAATTCACACTGAATTCGCAACAGCAGATAGGGGAGTGGGCAGTGGTGGCAAACAGTAGGGTTAGCATACGGGTAGGGCCTTACCCTCAAACACGTGGAGAAACACTCACAATGGACACAAACCACCACAAAACTCACTTCTGACTTGGTGAAATAGCTGTGCTGGGGCTGAACAGCAGCAGCAACATACAGGTGATGCTGGACACCTGACTTGAAACAACATGGGACTTGCAGATACGACTTCAGGATAACTCGTGAGTTGGATGCTTCTTGTGTAGGGTGATGAAGTGAAGACAACTCCATTCCCTTTCCCTCTCTCTGGCAAACACCTGCTGCGACCAGCGCTTCCACCAATGTTTTCTGGTTTATTGGGTCGTTTGTTGCAGACAGTGGAGGAAATGACAAGGCTTCAGAAGCTTCCTACTTTATTTGCGAAATCGTGGGAACACAGGCAATGTGTTTGTGCCCATGGCCCCAAGGGGGCATGCCAGCAAGGGAGAGAGGAGTAGGCCTGTTGACTCTAGGATGCCTGGACGCTAAGTGTGCGTGTCCAGTGTCTAAGTGTGTCCAGTGTCGTCAGGGTTTTTTTTATGTGTGTGTGTGTGTGTATGTGTGTGTGTGTGTGTGTGTGTGTGTGTGTGTGTATGTGTGTGTGTGTGTGTGTGTGTGTGTGTGTGTGTTGTATGTGTGTGTGTGTGTGTGTATGTGTGTGTGTGTGTTTTATGTGTGTGTGTATGTGTATGTGCATGTGTGTGTGCATGTGTGTGTGCATGTGTGTGTGTGTACTCACCTAGTTACTCACTTAGTTGAAGTTGCAGGGTTTGAGTCAAAGTTCCTGCCCCCCCCCCCCTCTTCACTGGTCGCTACTGGGTCACTCTCCCTGAACCGTGAGTTTTATCATACCTCTGCTTAAAGCTATGTATGGATCCTACCTCCACTACATCGCTTCCCAAACTATTCCACTTCTGACTACTCTGTGGCTGAAGAAATACTTCCAGACATCCCTGTGATTCATCTGTGTCTTCAACTTCCACTGTGTCCCCTTGTTGCCGTGTCCCATCTCTGGAACATCCTGTCTTTGTCCACCTTGTCAATTCCTCTCAGTATTTTTCATGTCTTTATCATGTCCCCCCTATCTCTCCTGTTCTCCAGTGTCGTCAGGTTGATTTTTCCCTTTAACCTATCCTCGTAGCTCTGGGACTAGTCTTGTTGCAAACTTTCTCTAGTTTCTTTACGTGCTTGGCTAGGTGTGGGTTCCAAACTGGTGCCGCATACTCCAATATGGGCCTAACATACACGGTGTGCAGGGTCCTGAACGATTCCTTAATAAGATGTCGGAATGCTGTTCTGAGGTTTGCTAAGTGCCCACATGCTGCAGCAGTTATTTGGTTGATGTGCGCTTCAGGAGATGTGCCTGGTGTTATACTCACCCCGTGATCTTTTTCCTAGAGTGAGGTTTGTAGTCTCTGGCCCCCTAGACTGTATTCCATCTGCGGTCTTTTTTGCCCTTCCCCAATCATCATGACTTTGCATTTGGTGGGATTGAACTCCAGGAGCCAATTGCTGGACCAGGTCTGCAGCCTGTCCAGATCCCTTTGTAGCTCTGCCTGGTCTTCGATCGAATGAATTTCTCATCAACTTCACATCATCTACAAACAGGGACACTTCGGAGTCTATTCCTTCCGTCATGTTCACAAACACCAGAAAACAGCACTGGTCCTAGGACTGACCCCTATGGGACCCCGCTGGTCACAGGTGTCCACTCTGACACCTCGCCACGTACCATGACTCGCTGCTATCTTCCTGACAAGTATTCCCTAATCCATTGTAGTGCCTTCCTGTTATCCCTGCTTGGTCCTCCAGTTTTTGCACTAATCTCTTGTGTGGAACTGTGCCAAACACCTTCTTGCAGTCCAAGAAATGCAATCCACCCACCCTCTCTCTCTTGTCTTACTGCTGTCACCATGTCATAGAACTCCAGTAGGTTTGTGATACAGGATTTCCCATCCCTGAAACCATGTTGGCTGCTGTTGATGAGATCATTCCTTTCTAGGTGTTTCCACCACTCTTCTCCTGAAAAGCTTCTCCATGACTTTGCATACTATACATGTCAGTGACACTGGTCTGTAGTTTAGAGCTTCATGTCTGTCTCCTTTTTTAAAAGATTGGAAACATTTGCTGTCTTCCTTTGCCTCAGACAATCTCCCGGTTTCGATAGATGTATTGAATATTGTTGTTAGGGGTACACATAGCGCCTCTGCTCCCTCTCCGGACCCATGGAGAGATGTTATCCGGCCTCTTGTCTTTGGGGTTTATCTACTCACTCAGAAGCCTCTTCACTACTTCCTCGGTTGTGTGTACTGTGTCCGCACTTGGTGTTTGTACCCCCCCTCCCCGGAGTGAGATTAAAAAGTTTAAGGAAGCCTAGAGAACAAATGGATTTGTCAGTTAAAATAGGGGAGGAGAGTTATTATATGAAGAGTTAGAGGTATTGGGAAGATGGAGGATATTTTGAGGAATTGTTGAATGTTGATGAAGATAGGGAATCTGTGATTTCGTGTATAGGGCAAGGAGGAAAAACATCTTGTAGGGTGAGGATGAGCCAGTTGGTGAGTGTGGGGAAGTTTATGAGGCAGTAGTAAATGAAAGGGGATAAGACAGCTGAGATTGATGGGATAAAAATAGAAATGTTTAAAAGCAGGTGGGATATAGTTTTGGAGTGGTTGGTGCTATTATTTAATAAATGTATGGAAGAGGGTAAGGTACCTAGGGGGCTGGCAGAGAGCATGCATAGTTCCTTTGTATGAAGGCAAAGAGGACAAAAGAGAGTGCAAAAATTATAGGGGGATAAGTCAGTTGAGTATACCTGGTAAAGTGTATGGTAGAGTTATTATTTAAAGAATTAAGAGTAAAACGGAGAATATGATAGCAGATGAACAAGGAGGCTTTAGGAAAAGGGAGGGGGTGTTGTGGACCAGGTGTTACAGTGAAACATATAAGTGAACACTAAAGAGGTTTTTGTGGCATTTATGGATTTGGAAAAGGCGTATGAAAAGGGTGGACAGGGGGGCAATGTGGCAGATGTTGCAGATGTATGGTCAGGAGGTATGTTACTGAAAGCAGTGAAGAGTTTTTACGAGGATAGTGAGGCTCAAGTTAGAGTATGTAGGAAAGAGTGAGATTATTTCCCAGTAAAAGTAGGCCTTAGACAAGGATATGTGATGTCAACGTGGTTGTTCAATACATTTATAGATGGGGTTGTAAGAGAAGTAAATGCGAGGGCCCTTGGCAGAGGTGTAGAGTTAAAAATAAAGAATAAATAAGTGGGAGTTGTCACATTTCTTTTGCTGATGAC
>NW_026509782.1:0-13867 GCF_026875155.1 Cherax quadricarinatus | reverse complement strand
AGTTTTGGGGATGCTAGGGGTTTTAGCGTTGATGCTAGGGGTTTGTGTTGATGCTAGTGGTAGTAACGAGGGGTGGTAGTTTAGGAAAATTTTCCTTGGGGGGCTGTATCCGGTTTGGGATTCCACGAGGGTGTTCCGGTCTAGGACCAGCAGCAGGAGGGCCCCCTTTTCACCCCAAAGTGTTATTCCGGTTTGCCTTGACCTCCCCTCGGACCCCTCCCCCTTGCCCCCCCAACCAATACCCCCGCCCAGCCCCCCCCCGTTCGCGACCCCCCCGTCGCCCCGGCGCCGCCAGCGCGCCCGCCAGCGCCCCCCGCCCGCGCCCTTGCGACCCCCCCACGCGCCGACCGCGCCCTTGCGACCCCCCCCGCGCCCTTCGCGCCTTCTCCTGCGCCTTTGCAGCGTCATCCGGATCCCCCCCCGCGCCTCGAATTTTTTCCGTTTTTTTTTCGTTTTTTTTTTTGAATTTTTTTTCTTGTGCTCTCCATCTCCTGGATAATTTTTTGAGGTTCCCCCTCCCACTTTCACCCCCCACCCCCAAAAAAATTCTCTATCAAAGTCTCCATTTCCTCGGTCCCCCCCCACTTTCCCCCCCCAACCCCCAAAAATTTCTCAAATAAACAAGTTTTTGGATTCCCCCCCTAGGGGGTTTTCAAAATTCTCCATCCCCTTGGATCAAGGTTTTTTTTGGATTGCCCCTCCTTCCACCCCACCCCCAAAATCCAAAAATTTTCGATATTCCAAGACTCGATCTCTCGGAAAAATTTTCTCGATAATCCCAAGACTCCATCTCCTCGGATCAAATATTTTGGAAATTCCCCCCTATGTGGTTTTTAAAATTCCCCTCGACTTTCCCCCCAAAACCCCCAAAAAATTTCTAAATATTACCAAGTTTTTGGATTCCCCCTCTGGGGGAAAAGCTGCTTCTACAGGTCTAAAAAGTCAAATGAATAAAAAGGGGGTTTTTAAATCGGCGGTCGTATTCCTCTCTTTAAAGTTAATGAACTAAAAAAAACCACACATAAAAGCGAATTTTGTCGCCCCTTTTTTTGTTCATTAAAGTTAAAAAAGGGGACACAGACATCAGAAAGTCCCCACATCGCTTAATCCACTTTCGTTAAATTCATACTAAAATTTTTTAATTTACGAATTTAAAAATACGAAATTTTACTTTGAACATCTTAAAAAACACTAAAATCATTTGAATACTCAAAAAAAAAATACCTTTATACATTTCCAAACAACATTTAAAAATACTCCAAAATTATTCAACCCCCCCCAAACCCTCTGAATACTCACAGAACACCTTTTTAAGTACTCTTGAACACCCATTTGAAACCTTATAAGTCTCTCATAATCATTTATAACCTTCAAAAAAACCCTTAAAACCCTTTAAAAACACCCTTGTCCCCTTTAAAAAAAAACAACATTTGAACACACTAAAATCCCTTTGAACCCCTTTGAACATCACCAAAAACACTTATAAATTTTGAAACCATAAAACCCTTGAACCCCTTAAAAAACACTCTTAAACACCTTCAAAA
The DNA here is from genome assembly GCF_026875155.1 of Cherax quadricarinatus. NCBI lineage: Eukaryota > Metazoa > Arthropoda > Malacostraca > Decapoda > Parastacidae > Cherax > Cherax quadricarinatus. Next base: position 12,323 of record NW_026509782.1, on the reverse strand, counting down.
CACCTTTGAACTTTTAAATAAAACCCCGAAAACACTTCCCAAAAAAAACCAATTTGAGTACTCCCAATTAACCACGAATACTACTAAAACCCGCTGAATTCAAAAAAAAACACCCTTCAACACTTTAAAACCCCCTTGAAACCCCTTCAAAACACTCTTAAACCCCTTCAAAAACACTTGAACTTTTCCCAATCAAAACTGAAAACTTCCAAAACACAATTTGGTATCCCAATTACACCATAAATACTACTAAAACCCCCAAATTTAAAATCAAAACACCCTTAAAACCCCTTCAAAAAACCTTGAACCCTTAAAAAACACTCTTAAACACCTTCAAAAACACCTTTGAAATTTTCAATCAAACCGAAACCTTCATAAACATTTAAAATACCACAAAAAACACCCCTTGAACACCTTCAAAACCCCTTTGAATATCTTTTTTAAACAAATTTCATCAAAAAACCCTTATATCATCTTTTTTTGGGTAACTTAATTCGACTGCACTACCCTCATAAATTACCAACAAATTTTACTTTTTTAAACTAATGTCATCACTGTAACCAAGTTTTTCAAAAAAAAAAAACTCATGACACTAACAACACGCCACCCCCAAACCCCACAAACCCAAAACACCCAAAAACCCACAATTTTTTTTCGTTTTAACCCTTTTAGTTCTTTAAAAATTAAAAAGGGGGCACAGTACTCAGAAAGTAACAACAAAAAAAAACCCAAAACCCCCAAATTTTTTTCCCCGTTTTAGTAATTTCATCAAAAAAGTCACAACACCCACCTCACATTTTTTTTCTTTTTTTAAACAATTTCATCAAAAAAAAGTCACTCAACCCCTTATAAGTCTTTTGGGATCTCTAGTTCGAAACACACCACATCCCACAAACCCCCCAAACCCACAATTTTTTCTCTTTTTAAACTTTTTATAAAAAAAAAGGCCCAAACAAAAAAAAAAAACCCTCACCACAATTTTTTCCGTTTTACTAATTTCATCAGAAAGTCGAAAACCACCAAAACCCCCCTCATCACCCTAATTTTTTTTTTTCGTTTTAACTAATTTCATCAGAAAGTCCAACAACAACAACCCCAAATTTTTAAATTCAACCTTTAAATAACCTAAAAACACCATTTGAGTACCCCCAAATCACCATAAATATACTAAAACCCCGTAAAATTCCCACTAAAAAACACCCCAAAATCACCAAAAAACAAGAAAAAACATCCCAACCCACAACCCCCACCCCACAACCCACAAACCAATCACCAAAACCCCACAATTTTTTTTTTCTGTTTTAACAAATTTTCATCAAAAAAAGCACAAAAAAAACCCCATTATTCATCTTTTCAGCAACTTAGTTTCGACAAAAAAACCCCCACAACACCACTCCCACAACACCAAAAACCCACTTCCCCCCAAACCCCCACAACGCCCCCAACCCCCAAAACCCACAATTTTTTCTCTTTTATTAATTTCATCAGAAAGTAAAACAACCCCATCACCCAATCACCCACATCCACTTTTTTTCTTTTTTTTTAAAAATTTCATCAAAAAAAGCCCCCAACAACAACCCACTTAAACATTTTTCGGTATCTCTAGTTCGACAAAAACCCCCCAAAAACCCCCACAAACCCAAAACCCCCAAATTCACCCACAATTTTTTTCGTTTCAAATAATTTCTCAAAAAAGGAAAACACCCCAAAAACCCACAACACCCACAACCCCAAAACCCCACAACCAAACCTAAAAATTTTATATAATCCCCAAATTTTTTTTCTGTTTTTTACCCTTTTGTTCTTTAAAAGTTTTTTGGGGCCAAAATCTCAAAAAAAAAAAGTCACAAAAAATAACTAAAACCTTTTTTGAAACCCCCAAAAACATTTTTAAAATCATTTAAATACTCACTAAACCCCCTTGAACCCCCTTAAAAAAACCCTTTGAATATCTTTTTAAAAAATAATTTCATCCAACCCATTTTTATTTTTTTTTCGGTAACCAAATTGACTACTTTCCCCTCATAATTACCAAAAAATTTTTATCTTTTAAAATGTCATCACTGTCCAAAAGTTTCCCAAAAAAAACTCTATGACCCTAAACAACCAAAACACTCCAACACACAAAAAAACCAACCCACACACACGCACACATACCCCCAACCCCCCAAACACCACCCACAACACACACAAACCACAATAAAAACACCCAACCTGGTAGAAATATTTACTCGTTTTCCGAATAGAAAACACTTTCCTCGCTTGAGAGACTATTTGGGGGCCCCCCTTTCCCCCCGACGCCACCATGAAATGCGGTTTCAAAACCAAAGGGTAAAAAATCCAGGGCCCCATCTCCTTATTAACCCAACCTAACCTAACCAAACCCTAACCTAACTTAACCTAACCTAACCAACCCTTTCTTAACCTAAAACCTAAACCTAAAAACCAAACAAACCCCATCAAAAACCAAAAACTAAGTTTATCATCCCCCACCCAAAACATCTTTTTATAGAATGAATATTTTACCGTTTTTTATGTTCTATCGCATTTCCTTTCCACATCATCCCTGAACACCCTTTCCCCTTTTTTTCCGTTTTTCCCTTGGGTTGTTTTAACCCCCCACGGAGCCTCATACATTAGGAGCCGAGTGTTGTGGTGGTGTTGGAGTGGGATGGTTTTCTCTGGCTCCACGCGTGATGGGCCCGTCGGGGGTTTTTTAAAAAAACCCTAGGGATTAAACGGAATGATGGAAGGATGTTTAGGGTGTGTGGAAGAGGAAATGCGATAGCAACATAAAAGCGGTAAAGAATTTCATTCTATAAAAAGGATGTTGGATGGTGATAAAATTAGTTTCTGGTTATTTTGACGGTTTTTTGGGTTGGTTTGGTTGGGTTAAAAAGGTTTTGATTGGTTAGGTTAAGTAGGGTTTGGTTAGGTTTAAAAATAAGGAGATGGCCCCTGTGATTTTTTCCTTTGGGGGTGAAAGCATTACATGGTTGCGTGGAGGGAGAAGGGGTGCCCACAATGGTCCTCAGAGCCGGGGGGAAAGTGTTTCTATCGGAAAAATTTGAGTAAATATTTTACCGTGTGTGTGTGTGTATGTGTGTGGTGTGTGTGTGGTGTTTTGTGTTGTGTGTGTGTGTGTTATGTGTGCGTGTTGTGTGGTGTGTGTGTATGTGTGTGTGTGTTGTGTGTGGTGTGTGCGTGTGTTTAGGGGTTTAAGTTTTTTTTTGGAAAAACTTGGGTTTCAGTGATGAATTAGTTAAAACGAGAAAATTTGTTTGGGAAATTTATGAGGGAATGTGTCGAAATTTGAGTTCCGAAAAAAAAGATGATTAAGTGGGTTTTGATGAAATTTGTTTAAAAACGATTTAAAGGTGTTTTGAAGGGGTTCAGGGTGTTTATGTGGTATTCAAATGATTATGAAAATGTTTTGGGGGTTTTAAAGTAAGTGTTTGAGTTAGTTTTTGTGATTTTTTTTTTTTTGTATTGTGTCCCCTTTAATAACTTTTAAAGAAATAAAAGGGTAAAAAAAGAGAAAAATTGGGGGTTTTTGAGTAAAATTGTGAGGGTTGGTTGTGGGGTTGTGGGTGTTGTGGGTGTTTGGGTTGTGGGTGTTGTGCCTTTTCTGTGAAAATTGTTGAAAAGAGAAAAAAATTGTGGGGTGAGTGGGTTTGGGGGTTGTGGGTTTTGGGTGTTGTTGTAAACAGATACAAAAAAGGGTGTTATAAGTGGGTTGTTGTTGGGCTTTTTCTGATGAAATTTGTTAAAAGAGAAAAAATTGTGGAGTGTGGGTGGGGTGTGGGTGATGTGGGTTTTTGTGACTTTTTGATGAAAATTTGATAAAACGAGAAAAAATTTGGGTTGTGGGTGTTGGGGGCGTTGTGGGGTGTGGGGTGAAATGGGTTTTGGGGTGTTGTGGGATGGGGGTGTTTTGGGTGTTGTTGTCGAACTGAGTTTCTGGGAAAAAATGTAAAGTGGGTTGTTTTGGACTTTTTTGATGAAAATTTGTTAAACGAGAAAAAAAAATTGGGGGGTTGTTGGGGAGTGGGTTTTGGGTGATGTGGGGGTTTTGGGTGTTGTGGGGTTTTGGGGTGTTGATCTTGTTTATGGTGTTTTGGTTTGGTTTTTTGAGTGTATTCAGCGGTGTTTTTGTATATTCAGTGGTGTATTTGGGGAGTACTCAAAAGGTGTTTTGAGGTTATTAAAGGTGTGAATTTAAAAGTTGGGGTTGTTGTTGTTGTGACTTTCTGATAAAAATTTGTTAAAACGAGAAAAAAAAAATTTTGGGTGAGGTAGGTGGGGTTGTGTGTGTGTTGGCTTCTGAGAATTAGATAAAACGAAAAAAAAATTTTGGGGTGTGTGGGTTGTGGTGTTGTGCCTTTTTTGATGAAATTTGTTTTAAAAAAAGGAAAAAATTGTGGGTTGGGGTGTTGTGGGTGTGGGGATTTTTTCGAACTGAGATCCCCAAAAAGCGTTTTTATTTGGGTTTTTGAGTGATTTTTTGATGAAATTAGTTAAAACGAGGGAAAAAAAAATGTGAGGTGTGGGTGTTGTGATTTTGTGAAATGTAAAAAGGAAAAAAAATTGTGGGGTTGTGGGTTGTTGTTGTTGTGACTTTTGATGTATGTGCCCCCTTTTTAATTTTAATGAAATAAAAGGGTTAAAAAAGAGAAAAAAATTGTGGGTTGTGGGTGTTGTGGGGTTGTGGGGTGTGTTTTTGTGCGTGTGTGTTAGGTGTTAGGTTTTTTTTTTGTAAATCTTGGTTACAGTATGACATTAGTTAAAACGGTAAAAAATTTTTTGGTAAAATTTATGGGGTAGTGCGTCGGAATTTGGTTTTCCGAAAAAAAAGTGATATAAATGGGTTTGTGATAAAAATTTGTTTAAAAACGAATTCAAAGGTTTTTTTGAAGGTGTTCAAGGGTGTTTATGTGTGTATTCAAATGTTTATGAGAGTGTTTCGGTGTTGATTGAAAATGTTCAAAGGTGTTTTTGAAGGTGTTCAAGAGTGTTTTGAAGGTGTTCAATGGTTTTTTGAAGGTGTTGAAGGGTGTTTTGATTTAATTCAGCGGTGTTTTAGTAGTATTCAGTGGTGAAATTTGGAGAGTACTCAAATTGTGTTTTTTGGAGGTGTTTCGGTGTTGATTGAAAATGTTCAAAGGTGTTTTTTGAAGGTGTTCAAGAGTGTTTTGAAGGTGTTCAAGGGTGTTTATGTGAGTATTCAAATGATTTATGAGAGTGTTTTGGTGATGTTCAAAGGTGTTCAAAGGTGATTTGAGTGTGTTCAAATGTTGTTTTTTGAAGGTGATCAAGGGTGTTTTGAAGGTGTTCAAGGGTGTTTGAAGGTGTTGAAGGGTGTTTTGATTTAATTCAGCGGTGTTTTAGTAGTATTCAGTGGTGTAATTGGGAGTACTCAAATTGTGTTTTTTGGAAGTGTTTCGGTGTTGATTGAAAATGTTCAAAGGTGTTTTTGAAGGTGTTCAAGAGTGTTTTGAAGGTGTTCAAAGGTGTTTTGAAGGTGTTGAAGGGTGTTTTGATTGAATTCAGCGGTGTTTTAGTAGTATTCAGTGGTGTAATTGGGAGTACTCAAATAGTGTTTTGGAAATGTTCAAAGGTGTTCAAAAGGTGTTTTGAGTGTGTTCAAAATGTTGTTTTTTTGAAGGTGATCAAGGGTGTTTTGAAGGTGTTCAAGGGTGTTTTTGAAGGTGTTCAAAGGTGTTTTGAGGTTATTCAAAGGTGTTTTGAGTGTGTTCAAATGATTATGAGAGTGTTTTGAAGGTGTTCAAAGGTGTTTTGAAGGTGCTGAAGGGTGTTTTGAAGGTGTTGAAGGGTGTTTTGATTGAATTCAGTGGTGTAATTGTGAGTACTCAAATTGTGTTTTTTGGAAGTGTTTCAGTGTTGATTGAAAAATGTTCAAAGGTGTTTTGAGTGTGTTCAAGAGTGTTTTGAAGGTGATCAAGGGCGTTTTGAAGGTGTTCAAGGGTGTTTTGAAGGTGTTCAAGGGTGTTTTGAAGGTGTTCAAGGGTGTTTTGAAGGTGTACAAATGATTATGAGAGTACTTATGAAGGTGTTCAAATGATGTGCAAGAGTACTTATGAAGGTGTTCTGTGAGTATTCAGAGGTGATTTGGGGGTGTTCGAATGATGTTTTTGGAGTATTTCAGTGTTGTTTGGAAATGTATAAAGGTATTTTTGTGAGTATTCAAATGATTTATGAGTGTTTTGAAGATGTTCAAAAGTAAAAGTGCGTATTTAACTTCGTAATATGTAAAATTGTGAGTAGTGAATTTAACGAAAGTGGATGTAAGCGATGTGGTGACTTTCTGATGTACTGTGTCCCCTTATTAACTTTAATGAACTAAAAGGGTTAAAACGAGAAAAAATTGGGGTTATGAGTGAAAATTGTGAGGTGTTGGTTGGAGTGTGAGAGTTTGGGAGGGTGGGGAGGAGGTTACTTCGTGGGGGAGTGACCTGAGATGAAATAGTTAAAAAAATGTCTAGACTTGTGTTGTAAAGAAATTGTGGGTATTAACGAAAAAATGTGACTTTCTGATGTACTGTGTCCCCTTATTAACTTTAATGAACTAAAAGGAGCGACAAGATTCAGCTTGTATGTGTGGTCTTTTTTTAGTTCATTTAACTTAATGAGAGGAATACTGACCGCCGAGTAAACACCCTTCTTAGTTCATTTGACTTGTTTAGACCTGTAGTAAGCATGCTTACCCCCAGAGGGGGGAATCCAAAAACTTGGTAATATTGAGAAATTTTTGGGGGTTGTGGTGGTGAAAGTCGGAGGGGGAATTTCGAAAACCCCATAGGGGGGAATCCAAAAAAATTGATCCGAGGAGATGGAGTCTTGGTATTATCGAGAAAATTTGATCCGAGGAGATCGAGTCTTGGTAATATCGAGAAATTTTGGGAATGGGGGTTGGGGGTGGAAGGAGGGACAATCCAAAAAACCTTGATCCAAGGAGATGGAGAATTTCGAAAACCCCATAGGGGTGATCCAAAAAACTTGATCCGAGGAGATCATAAGAATATCGAAACCCCCATAGGGGGGAATCCAAAAACTTGTATTATCGAGAAATTTTGGGGAAATGGGGGTGAAAGTGGGAGGGGGAACCTTAAAAATTTGATCCGAGGAGCTCATAAGAAATTCAAAACCCATAATGGGGGGGGGGGAATCCAAAACTTGTATTATCGAGAAAAATTTGAGGTGCGGGTTGGGGGTGGAAGGAGGGACAATCCAAAAAACTTTGATCCAAGGAGATGGAGAATTTCGAAAACCCCATAAGGGGGATCCAAAAAAAACTTGATTCGAGATCATAAGAATTTCGAAAACCCCCATAGGGGGGAATCCAAAAACTTGTATTATCAAGAAATTTTTGGGGTTGGGGGGTGAAAGTGGGAGGGGGATCCGAGGAAGTGGAGACTTTGATATTGAGAAATTGTTTGGGGATGGGGGGTGAAAGTGGGAGGGGGAACTTCAAAAGTTTGATCCGAGGAGATGGAGAGCACAAGAAAATGAAATTCAAAAAAAATTCGAAAAAAATCGGAAAAAAAAAACGGGGCGCGGAGGCGATCCGGACGACGCTGCAGAAGGCGCAGCAGAAGGCGCGGGCGGGGGTCGCGAAGGGCGTGGGTGGACGCGCGGGCGGGGCGGGCGCGGGGGCGGGTCGCGAAGGGGCGCGGGCGGGGGTCGTGGGGGGGGGTCGCAAGGGGGGGGCGTGGGGGGGGGGAATTTTTTGGGGGGGTAAAGGGGTGAGGTGTCTCGAGGGCGAGGTCAAGGTCATTAGCACATAGGGGTTTAAAAGGGGACACGTGCCCGGAAGGGTCATTTTCAAGGGTCAAGGGCTACACATAGGGGAAAAGGCGCATCTTTTGAGGGTGCCCCCATGGGAAAGGGCCCTTTTCCCCAAGGGACGCCCCCGGGAAGGCCCTAAACCGGATTACCGCCCAGAAAAAAAGTTCACTACTGGTATATTTTGCTAGTGGTAGTAAAAGGTGGTATGTTGATGTAGTGGTGTAACAAAGGTTTGTAGTTTGATGCTAGTGGTGTAACGAAGGTGGTTTTAGTGGGGTGAAAAAGGGAGGTGGTTGTTGTGCTAGGGTTTTTAGAGTGGTGAAAGTAAGAGGGGGTAGTTTTGATGCTGTGGTATTTTGAGGTTTGTAGTTTTTGATGCTAGTGGTATGTTATGCTAGTGGTAGTAACGAAGGTGGTAGTGTTGATCTAGTGGTAGTGTTGATGTGTGGTAGTAACGAAGGGGGTATTGTTAGCTTTTGTGTTAGTAGGGGGGTTTTTGGCTTTTAGTGTTGTGCTAGGGGAGTAACAAAGGGGGGAGTGTTGATATAGTGGTAGTTTGATGCTGTGGTAGTAAACGAAGGTGGTATTTGATGCTGTGGTGTAACAAAGGTGGTATGTTGATGCATGGTGTAACAAAAGGTGGTGTGTTGATGCTAGTGGTAGTGTTGTGCTGTGGTAGTAAACGAAGGTGGTAGTGTTGTTGAGTGGTTGTTGTGCTAGGGGTTGTTTGGGGCTAGTGGTATTTTGATGCTAGGGGTAATGTTGATGCTTGTGGTAGAAACAAAGGTGGTAGTTTTGATCTAGTGGTTTTTAGTATTTTAACAAAGGGGGTTTTTTCGGGGCCCCGGGTTGTGTTGATGCTGTGGTAGTAACGAAGGTGGTAGTTTGTCTTGGTATTTTGGAGGTGGGAAAAGGGGGGTTTGGAGCTAGTGGTAGAACGAAGGTGGTAGTGTTGTGTAGGGTAGTAAAAAGGGGTGGTGTGTTGATGTGTGGTAGTGTTGATGCTAGTGGTAGTAACAAGGTGGTGTGTTGATGCTAGTGGTATTTTGGAGGTGGTAGTGTTGTTAGGGTTTTTGGGGGGAAATGTTGTGCTTTTGGTAGAAACGAAGGTGGTAGTGTTGATGCAGTGGTGTAAACGAAGGTGGTATGGGGTTTGGGGGTTTTAAAGGGTTTTGTTGATGCTAGTGGTATAACGGGTGGTAGTGTTGATGCTAGTGGTAGTAACGAAAGTGGTTTGTGTTGATGCTAGTGGTTTTAGTAACGAAGGTGGTATTTTTGAGTAGTGGTAGTGTTGATGCTAGTGGTAGTAACGAAGGTGGTAGTGTTGATTAAGTGGTATAACGAAGGTGGTAGTTTTTGTGCTGTGGTAAGTAACGAAGGTGGTAGTGTTGATGCTAGGGGTAGAAACAAAAGGGGGTAGTGTTGATGTAGTGGTATTTTAAAAAAAGGGTAGTGTTGAGCTAGTGGTAGTGGGTTTTTTTGGGCTAGTGGTAGTAAAAATGTGTAGTGGTTTGAAACGAAGGTTTGGTAGTTTTGATGCTAGTGGTAGTTTTGATTTTTGTGGTAGTAACGAAGGTGGTAGTTTGGATGGAAAAAGGGTGGTAGTGTTGATGCTTTGGTGTACAAGGTGGTAGTTTTGATGTAGTGGTATAACGAAGGTGGTAGTGTTGTCTAGTGGTGGGGTTTGATGCTAGTGGTAGTTTGTGTATTTGGTAGTGTTTGATGAAGTGGTAGTGTTGATGTTTGTGGTGTAACGAAGGTGGTAGTGTTTGATGTGTGGTAGTGTTGTGCTAGTGGTAGTAACAAAAGGTGGTAGTGTTGATGCATGGTAGTGTTGAGCTAGTGGTAGTGTTGATGTAGTGGTAGTTTTGATGCTAGTGGAAAAAAGGGGGGTTTTGTTTTGGGTTTTTAGTGGGTGTAACGAAGGTGGTAGTGTTGATAATAAGGGTGGTATGTTGATGCAGTGGTGTAACGAAAGGTGGTTTTGTTGTGCTGTGGTAGTAACAAAGGTGGTAGTGTTGATGCTAGTGGTATTTTGGAGGTGGTAGTGTTGTTAGTTGTTTGTGTTGGGGTTGTTAAAACCAAAACAATGGTATTTTAAAAGTGGTAGGGTTGATGCAGTGGTAGTAACAAGGTGGTATGTTGATGCTAGGGGTAGAAACGAAGGTGGTAGTTTATGTTTGTGGATTTTAAAAGGGAAGGTGGTAGTTTTGACTAGTGGTAGTGTTGATGCTAGGGGTAGTGGGTTTTTGTTGATTTTTTGTTTGTGTTTTGTTTGTTTTTGTTTGGGTTTGTTTGTTGGGAAAAGTGGTAAACAGGGGGTGTGTTGTGCTAGGGGATTTGATTAGTGGTATGTTGTTGCTTTTATGTTGATGTTGGGGTAGTGAGTATTTTAACAAAGGTGGTTGTTGATGGTGGTAGTAAGAAGGTGGTAGTGTTGAGCTGGTTGGTAGTAACGAAGGGGTAGTGTTGTGCTAGGGGTAGTAACGAAGGTGGTGGTTGATGTAGTGGTAGTAACGAAGGTGGTAGTGTTGATGCTAGGGTTAGTAACAAAAGGTGGTAGGTTTGCTAGTGGAGTGTTGATGTGGGGTGTAACGAGGTGGTGTGTTGATGCTAGTGGTAGTAACGGGGGGGTGTTTTGATGCTATGGTAGAAAACGAAGGTGGTAGTGTTGTTAGTGGTAGTAACGAGGGTAGTGTTGTGTAGTGGTAGTAACGAAGGTGGTAGTTTTGATGTAGTGGTGGGTAACAAACGGTGGTAGTGTTGATTAGTGGTAGTACGAAGGGGGGTGTGTTGTGCTAGGGTAGAAAACAAAGGTGGTAGTTTTTTGATCTGTGGTGTGTTGATGCTAGTGGTGGTAACGAAGGTGGTAGTGTTGATGCTAGTGGTAGTAACGAAGGTGGTAGTGTTGATGCTAGTGGTAGTAACGAAGGTGGTAGTGTTGATGCTAGTGGTAGTAACGAAGGTGGTAGGTTGATGTGGGGTTTGTTTTTGATGCTAGTGGTAGTGTTGATGCAGGGGGTGTGTTGAAATCATTTGGGTAGTGTTGTGCTAGTGGTAGTAACGAAGGGGGGTTTGTTGATGTAGTATTAGTGTTGATGCTAGTGGTAGTAAACGAAGGTGGTAGGTTGATGCTAGTGGTAGAAACGAAGGTGGTAGTGGTATCGTGGTTTTTTATAGTACATTAGACACTCATAATGTAAAATTTACACATAAAATTACACACCTAAAAATTCATAAGTGTACAAAAGGATAACAAAATGACATGTAAAAATTTTCTAGCATCATAACACATGAAATATACAACAAAAAAACTGAAAAAATTCCTACACATAATAAACACCTGACAATCAAATGAGTAAATATTCGTTATTAAAACGTCCACAAAACAACACACTAATATGTTTAAATATCATAAATTGTATAAATACTATTTGTTATGTATACTATGTAAAATATGATCATATACACTTCATTATATGAATAATGCTTATTATTACATTTGCATAAATACACTTGCCCAAGTAACCTACTAAAATTTAATCATAAAGATATGTACTCACACAAAAAAAATACACACTGAAACTTTACCTACAGAAATTCCATATGTACTACATATGTATAAACTTTCGTTCGCAAAAACACACACGTTTACATTAGTATCTTTTATTTAAATGGAACGTTATGATCACCCTCCAATATTTCCCCTTTTTGGGAGCATGAGGTAGAGGAGGCTGGGCTGAGGGAAAACCCGGGGATACCTTTCTCGGATCTCACAGCGACCCGAATTACATTAGTTATTATTAATAGGGTTGCGATAAACCCATAGGAGTTACACAGCTTGCTGGGAAAATGGGCGGCAATGGTTCGGCCAGGGAAAAAGTCACGTTTCCCTTTCTTTGATCAAGAGACCTTAAAAGGCCTTAACCTTATTTCAACGTTCTTGCTCTAGTGTAATAGTCAGGTGACTACCGCGTTAGTAAACATGCTACTTGCTTCTAGCGACCCCCCAAAGCCTGAAAACCATAGCTTCAGTGACCCCTACGCTTCTTTCCCCAGTAAAAAAGGTTTTTGTCTAGTCACCACGGTGTCTAGTTGACTCTAGCATTTCTAGGAATGTAGTGTCAGTAACCACTAAAAGTCTTAAGGAACCTAGTGTCTAGGGGTTTCATTACATGTGATGACCCGGTGACTAGGTAAAACCTTTGCATTTAATTACCCCTAGCAACCCTTAGCTATGTAACCATTATCCTAAAAATTGCCACTGCGTTAATGACGCGAATAAAAACCAAACACATCTGGTGACCCCAGTGTCTACTGATCATTTTTGACTAGGATATTAAGCTTTAGCAGACTACTGGATACTTGAAATTAATATTCTACAATTTCTTCCTACCAAGCACTCTGAGTTTAAATTTACTTACTTGGCGCTGCTCTGTGCCCTTTCTGTAGTAAACTTCCCCTTGTGAACCCAAAAAGAATTGAAAAGGGTTAAATGGTTTTCCTTTGGGTTTTTT
>NW_026509781.1:0-14879 GCF_026875155.1 Cherax quadricarinatus | reverse complement strand
ATATATTTATAAATATTTTAAATTAATTTTTATAATATATATTATATCCTACAAGAATCACGCATGCGCTGAGCTACTTGTTTTTCTCGTGATCCGAGGACATGGTGGCAGTGGTATCTCGAGGATTAATTTGAGCATCCTCCTGTTTTGAATACCCACCTCAACAAGCCGTCTATATAGCAATGAAATCACGAAACAAGTGACTTTAAATCATTTACCAAACTGCGGCAGGCCAGGACTCAAGTCTACGAACCTTATACCGCCTCCAGAGACAGCACAATGTACGGATCGCCTTACCACTTGAGCCCGCGATCCTTCAAGACTCACGCATGCAGCTGAGGCAAGTGAAAATTTGTGTATACATTAATTTCGCAAGTATCATTGTGAATCTAACAAAAAACATATTTAATTGTGTTTGTTCATTATTAAAGTAAACTTGTGAAAAATATTTTTAGTTGAATTAGGGGAAATTAATTGCGCTTGTTATATTAAAGTTAAGTAAGTTTTCTATCTTCTTTTTTTTCGGTACAAAATTATTAATTTTTACAATAACATAAATAAAAAAATGTATTTTTAAACTTATAAGAGACAATTTTAGAAAGGACTTAATTTTAAATGAGTCTTGCTTGCCAGTTTTACCTATAGTATATCATATAGTATATTTACTATATATATATATATATATATATATATATATATTATATATATATTATTTATATAAATAGATAAAAGAAAAATATCACTATATATATCTATCTAGTATATAATATATAAAATTTGTATCAGCATTTTCTCTGTATGGCATGACCGGTCGTCATCTCTCTTCCGTTATGCGCTCTTCCCATGCTTCTCTCTTTTTTCTCCTCTCTCTTAGATTAAATGGACCATTGTGACAACTTCAACTGTGATAAAAGTCTATTTCCTGCAGATGATCTGATGGTCTGTCTTTAAATGAGTGAGACATGCGAAACTTGGACGAGATTTTGAATGCAAAAAATAAAATGAGAAGAGAGACATAGAAGAGAGAGAGAGAGAGAGAGAGAGAGAAAGAGAGAGAGAGAGAGAGAGAAAGGGGAGGGAGAGAGGGAGGGGGGGAAAGAACAAAAACTGATAGGGAATGAATTTTCTTTAAAGAAAACTTTGACTTTCGAATCCCCCAAATTTTAAAAAAATAAATTTAATAAAACCCCTGAAGAAAAAAATTTTGGGTTTTTGGGGGACTGTTTTTATTTTTTTAAAATTTAAAAAATTCCCCTCCCCGGCAAAAAAACCCGGGTACCCCCCTGTTTTTTCTATTGCCCCAAAGAAACCCCCATTTTTTCTATTGCAAAACCAGACCCAGGTTGTTCTTTTGCTCCCCAAGACCCATGTTGTTCAAATTGCTCCCAAAGCACCCAGGGTTTTTTTCTACCAACCCATTTTGCTATTGCTACCAGACCCAATGTTTTAATTGCTACCAGACCCATTTTTCTTTTGCTACCAGTACCCAGGGTTTGTTTATTGCAAACCATCCCATTTTCTATTGCTACCAAAACCCATGTTGTTTTTTGGGCAAACCCGCCCCCCATGTTTTAAAATTGCAACCAACCCATTTTTGTTAAATTCACCATCCCCATTTTTCATTTCCCTCCCAAATCCCCCAAAGTTTTTTTTTGGCAAACCAGCACCCATGTTTTTTTGCCACCAACCCATTTGTTCTTTTTGCTCCCAAAGCACCCAGGGTTCCCTTTTGGGCACCCAGAAACCCATGTTTTTTCAATTGCAAACCAGAACCCAGGTTCTATTGCTCCCAGAACCCGGGTTTTTCCCCGGTTGCTCCCCCCCAGCACACCCCATGTTTTCCCATTCTACCAGAAACCCATGTTTTTTCCATTGTTAAAAACCCAGCACCCTTTTTTCTTTTGGCTAACCACCCCCCATGGGCCATTGCTACCACCCCCTTTCCTTTTTTTCCCCCCCTTTTTTGCAAAACCCCCGGCCAAACCATTGTTTTCCTTTTTAAACCAGAAACCCATGTTCAATTGCTCCCCAGAACCCCAGGGTTTTTTTATTCCCCCACACCCATGTTTTTTGTTACCCCCCAGGCAACCCATGTTCATTGCTAAACCCCAACCACCCCACCCCAATTTTTCCCTTTGTCCCAAAGCCCCCTTGTTTTTCCCATTGCCCCAGAACCCATTTTTCTTTGCAAAACCAAACCCCCATGTTGTTTTTTTGCTCCGCCCCCATTTTTATTTTTACCAGCACCCAGTTTTTTTGCTCCAGCCCATTTTTTTGTCTCCCATTTGTTTAAACCACCCCCCCCTTTTTTTCCCTTTTTGGGGGGTTTTACCCGCACCCATGTTCATTGCTACCAACCCATTTTTTTTTATTGCTACCAAACCCTTGTTTTTTTATTGCTGCCACACCAAATTTTGGTTTTTTTGCTCCAGACCCATTTTTTTTTGCTCCAAAGCCCCCGTTTTTTTTGCTCCACCCCCTGTTTCTACTGCTAAGAAACCCATGTTTTTCTCTTTTTGGGCAAGCCCAACACCGATTTGGGTTTAGCCCCTTTGCACCCATGTCAAAATTGTGACCACCCACCCAGGGTTCAAAAGGCTCCAACCCTATTTTGTTTTTTCGCGCCAGGCCCAGCCTTTGCTGCCCTAGGCATCGTAGTGCAACTCCCAAGCCCCCTGAAAGGGCTTTTCTGCCCAAAATGTAGTCCAAAGTTCCCCGCAACCATGAAATGCTAGCTACCCAGCATTTAAACCCCGGGGTTCAGCGGCTACCCCCCCCATGTACACAGCAGCTACCAACATCCATGTGTCCAAAAAAACAGCTGTTCCCTCTATTACTAGTACAAATTTTTCCCGGCTACTTGCCACTACCTCATTCTATTTCAAACCAAAACTGAGGGCCCCACTTTTTTATTCATGCACCCCCCAATTCTGGGGATTTTCCCATTTCTACCCGCTACAACCTAGTCCTCTTTTCTGGGACAACCGTTACCTTTTAGTAGTAGTAGTACCAGCACTACATTCCTATCATTTCTAATTCTTCTTTAAATCTCCCCATTTTAAAAAAACCCCTTTTACTTTTACATTCTTTCCTCTTTTTCCCCCCACTACAACCCTATTTTTTAACCCCCCAAATTAGGCCATGTAAAAAATACTACACTACAAAAAGCTTAACTTTTGGGCCCCCAAACTGCTTTTTTTTCACAAACCCTTCCACTTTCAAAAAAACCACCCTTACTACTACCAAAAAGCCCCTACTTTTTCTACTTTCTACTACAAGAGAAAATTCGGTAAAACTAAATATCTGTGAAGTTTATTCAGAACTGTGTCCCAAAATCCCCAAATATTTGGGGGGATTTTAAGTTAGTTCACTTTTTTTAAATAAAATTGGAGGGAAAAGGGGGCTCACACTTCAGGTTTTCTACTCCACGTTGGTTTTGGGTTTGCTGGCTATTGGCTAGTTTTGGGTGGCTGGTTTCAGGCTGGTTGTTTGATTGGTTGATTTAAATGGTTTTGGGTAAATTGCGGTTTTCATGCATAGGCGATTGCATGCCGGGGTTGGGGGTTTCTGGTTCACCCAGGTGGCTGGTTGGCAGGTTAAGTAAACTAGTTAACAGGGGTTACGTGGCCATCTGGCAACATAGCTGCCTGGTCTAACATTAGGCTGGTAAAAACCTCCAAATCCTGGTTTTACTAGTGTAAAACCCAGTAAAATCATGGTACAACATAGTAAAACTTTTATAAAAATGAACTGATAACAAGTAATAACCAATCCAGACTCTTCCAGCGATCCTTCTGTGAGAAGGATCGCTGGACTCGCTTGTGAAAGTATAAACTAAAGACTCTTCATACGTATGGAGGATTACCAACAAACTCTTGGATTGTCTTAAAGAAGGAACTGGACAAGTTTCTCAAGTCAGTGCCTTATCAGCCAGGCTGAGGTCCTTGAACTTCATGCGGCTAGCACCAACGGCCTGGCTAATCAGGTCATCCAGGTAAACCAGTTCACCCCGGTGGATGACCTAGTTGATCAGTGATCGCACTGCATGGTGTTGACCCTCGGACGCCCTACAGGTAGACTCAGGTATGAAATACAATCTGTACAGATTACACAAGCTGAACGGTTTCCAGTTACATGACATGAATATAGAATTAATGCATTATTGAAATCATTTTTCCCAAACTATTTTGTTTCTAAGACGTATTGTGGCAGAACTCCCACTCTGGCAGAGCCCCACTTTGTCAGAACCTCACTGTGGAAGAACCCTACTGTGGCAGAACCTTACTGTGGCAGAACCTTACTGTGGGGGAACCTTACTGGGGCAGAACCCAACTGTGGCAGAACCCCACTGTGGCAGAACCCTAGTTTGGCAGAACCCCAATGAGCAGAACCTTACTGTGACAGACCCCCAACTGTGGCAGAACCTTACTTTGGGAGAACCCTACTGTGGCAGAACCTCACTGTGACAGAACCCTACTGTGGCAGAACCGTAATGGGCAGAACCATACTGTGGTAAAAAACTGCTGTGGCAGAATCATAATGGGCAGAACCCTACTGTGGCAGAACCCTTCTGTGGCAGAACTGTCAGCATAGTTGCTGATCCCCTGCATTTGTTTGTGAAGCAGATCTGAGTATCGTAGTTAGTACCATCTATATATTTTATATAGACGATCCCTTGCTAGGCCTACGGGCTAGCATGTGACGTCACGTGATGCGACATGTGAGCGTCAGATGCTTTGCCTCTCTCTCAGTTCCAGTATAGGCATAGGCGAGACAGGTAGGCTGGACTATACTTCCCTCATAACTCTGCTAATATAAGTGAATACAACCCAACAAGTGTGCTTATCTCCAACCATCATATTTCCACGGAACCCTCCCAACAAATGGTGGCAACAGCGGTGGCGGAAATTTGATATTTACGCAGATGTACGGAGATTAACTTGTACCAGCCAGCCGACGCACCACTTCCTGATTAGTCTTTGTGATTTCCCTGCTTATTTGCATTACTTCCGAGGGGTTGACCCGGGTTTGCAAGTTAAGCCAAGCCAGTCTGTGGGGGGAGACAAGCTCTAAGCTACCCAGCCTGCTCCAGACCTAGCCTTGCCTACTAAGCCAGCTTCCCACCCTGCTGTGCTCATCGTTACAAGTTCTCAAGCCAGCCTGTGTGAAGGGTTTAAGCCAAGCCAGCCAACTAACCCAGGGGACTAACCCCAGTACTCAAGCCACGTGAGTTCCAGCCTTCATTGCTTGTGCTCCCAGTTCCAAGCCATTCTGAGTGCTTATACCATCCCTCTGCTGTTGTGGTGTGTGTTTTTAAGCCAGCCTGGCTTAGAATATTCTCGTGCCTAGTGTGGGTGCACGCCAGACTGCGTGGGTTACGCCGCTCATCCAGTCAACCGCCTGGGACAGGTCGCTCAGGCCACCCACGCATGCTACCTCACTCACCCATACCTACCCACCGCCATTAACCACGTGTGGCGTATTTCACCCTTTATACCGGGTTCTATCATCACTTTCAGGGCTCACATAGCGGGTCAAGACTCAGGAGTGTCTCATCGTCCTGTGCGCCAATGCAAAAGCCTAGCTATGTAGGTTCCTCGAGTTTAAGCGCTAATTCATCGAGACATCGACGTGTGGAGTAGTGGAGAGCACCGCCAGCGACAACCACCTTCCTCACTCTCCACCACTACAAGCCTCCACTTCCTACATCTCCACAATCAATGTAGAGACATTTGCGAGTGTGTTTCAGACATTTTCTAAGTTTGCAGTGATTTCTTAGTGACATTCAGTGACTTTTGATCAGACTCAGTGTTTATCACATTCTGTTAACATTTGTGGAAAATTGCATTTACTTGGATGTATTATTATATACATACAGTAAATGAACATTGATAATTATTATTTATCAATGTTACATTAGACAAGTAGGAATTTGGGACACCTAGGTCGCAAAAAATGTTCCCCTTCGATACCTACCACTGTCATAACCACAAGTTGTTCTGGACCTATTAATTAAATGAAATATACATACACCAGGAATGCTGGTAAATATATAAATTTGTGGACTGTATATAAAAAATAATAAATGGTTATATATATATATATATATATATATATATATATATATATATATATATATATATATATATATATATACACACAATTACGTAACAGAAGGAAAATATATCTTAACATCACTCACCAATTTGACTGGAGATTAATGTGTATCATACTCAGAAAACCTCACTTTAACTAAATCTATGAAAATAATGCTGGCCAGAATTACACCCAAATCTAGAGAGCTTATCTGAGGTTCCTGGAGCTGTCTTGTCCAGTCATCTGATATCTCAAGTTGTGCAGGAATGCACATCCGCCAATTTCGCCTCCTATTTGAGAGGTGTCAACACAATTTTAACCTCTAGAGCACTAAAAATTCTTCACATTACACCAACGTTTGTACAAAATTCTAAACCAAGATGGGGAGTGTCTCTTCTTTTTTTCGATAACATACTTCTTTTAAAAATACAATATAGGGCATCTATTTACCTATAAATTACCGTATTTCCGGAAAATATATACAGTAATTTCCCCACTACGGCCGGCCGGAGTTCGTTGCTAAACGACTCAAATTACTCTTTCCTTTAGGAGATGATTCCAGCCGGTTCTGGCTTGAGTGGCTGTTCTCCTAGTAGGTCTTACTACGATTTCATCTTCCGGCATCATTTGGTCAGCGTTATCTTCCATATCACTCGTGTCACTTTCCCTCAGATTTTCATTTACATTTGATTGAGCACCTAATTCCAAGGAAATCAATTTATTAATTGTGCATAAACTTTCCTGGCCACGACACAACATTTTGACATTCCTGACAACACCTTGTGCATCTTGGTACAATGTCAATACTTTGCCCAGAGGCCACAATGTTTGATGTTGTTCAGTGTCAATTAACACAATGTCACCTGGTTGAATGGTCTGTCGATTTACTGCCTCGGTCGCACCATAAAAATGTTCACGTAGTGTAAGAAGATATTCCTTATGCCACACATTAGACCAATGATCAATTACTTAATTTACTTTTTAATTTATTAAAAACAACTGCCGCATCATTGTAATCTTCATCACTTTCTTCCAGATTATCTCTATAGAAGGGGCAGCTTCATTCCTTCCACATATTTAGGTGAGAAGGTGTTAATACATTTTGCATCGGGTGTATCACTCATTTTACGAGAGAACCCTATTTTTTACGGTTTTCCGCCTCCACTAACACTGCATGGAATTTTTTCCAAATTAATTCTTTTCCCGGGTGTAGTCCCTTTCGGAGACACCTCTTCACTGTGCCGTCGTCTTTCGTACACCCCCCCCTGCCAAGGGACTCTAGGAGAAATTTAAATTTTCAGGTACACCCTCGCTGGTTAACAGGATTGAACAGCGTTACTATTATTTAATTCAATCAAGTTTTGAGCACCTGCTACAAAATTTTGTGGCATCCGAAATCATCAATCTCGGACCGGATCCCCTAGCTGCAATTTTCGAAACAGCTGTATAAACTTTTTCTGAAGACAAGTCCTGTGCCATTTCCCAAAATTGAACTCCCCTAGTAGCAGTACAGGTGAACAAACAAACATACACTTTTAGTGGAACAACCATCGAAGTACCTGTTAAAATTATTGGACCACTATAGTCTACACCTGTTCATAAAATGGTTTCACTAATTGTACACGCTCCTTTGGCAATGGTGGAGGACCTGGGTACATATAGGATCTGGTATCCACACGGCGAAAATATTACAAAAGATTTAATCACCCTTTTTACACTTTGCCGTCCTTGTGGAATCCAGAAAGTTTCCCTAATACAATTTAAGGTATCTTGTACCCCACCATTCATTACTTTTTTAAATGGGCATTTAGCACAATTAAATTTGTTAGATGATGAGTTTTGGGCAGTAAGATAGGGTGTTTAGCATAATCCCCCCAATTCAGCTTTTTGGTACCTACCTCTGCACCTAATTACACTGTTCTCTAATACAGCCCCATTTTCTCTATTATGGAACCTTTCCCCATTTTTTTTCCATCATCAATTTAAATCTCATTTCCATAGTTTTCCCTCCTGTACCCTCTTTACCCAAAAATTCAAGAGGATATGAAAACTTAATGAAATGTTCATCTTTTTTTAAAAATTTTTAAAACATCAACTTAGTTACATTGATTAGTTGGGTAAGAGATTAAACTATTTATATCAAGGGCTAAGGAAGGCCAAACTTTGGAGCGGTGGTCACAGTAATTTCAACAGGAGAAATTTATACGCCTTTTTTGTACGGCCAATTAGTTTTATTTACCAACCAGCTGGGGCCCTTTTTAAACCATGAACGCATTTACAAATTTAGAATAAGATAAACCTCGAGACAAGAAATAAAAACTGGATTCTCCTCACCGGATATGATTAAATGTTAACATATGCTGCCCCAAACTATTATACTTCTCTTGCATCTGATTAATTTCAGCGACTCTGTTTTGTACGTACAAAATTTTACTGTTTCCATTATGAATCCACGTAAGGATACCTCATTATCAGACCAAATTACAGTGTCGCTTTTATTTATTCCTGCAACTTTTTCCCTTATATAATTAGCTAATTTGACACCTACATAAAGGGCTGTTAATTCCCACTGAGGTAAGGTACGTGATTTAATTGGAGCCCACTTTGCTTTAGACATAACAAGAGAAAATAACACTATTACATTGAAGGAAAACAACTGCTCCATATCCCAAATTTTGAAGCATCACAAAATATGTGGAGTACATTTTTCCCATTTGGATTGGCCACCTGGCGGGGGAACCCCAACATTGGATTTTCTCATAATCCCCAAATTTAAATTCATCCCACCTGTTAATAAATTCCTCAGGTAGAATTTCATCCAAGCACATTTAAGCTTCCAGGCTTCCTGAATTAAAAATTTTCCCCTCTTATAGAAAGGGGGTTTTTAACTAAACCTAGTGGATCAAAAACATTTGGAACTTCAGCAAGAAAAAACTCTCTTAGTTAATTATTGGGCATACTGTAATTATTAGGTTTTAACATTAACAAATATCTCTCAGTACCCCAAGTTAAACCCAATACATTTACTACAATTTGGACTTCATCTCCAGGGTAATTTTTTACATATTTTGTCCTTAATTTGGACGAATTACTATTCCATTCCCCAGAGGCATATTTGCACTTTGCATTATTTATTAGCCTCTCCATAAGTCTTTAAAACAGTTCCTTTCAGTTGACGTCACCCCCCAGGAAATTGTCCACATAAAATTGTTTGCTCATTACTTTACTCAATGGATTTCCCCGTACGTTAAGGTGTGCATTTATCGTCGCTCTAAGTAGGAACAGACTGATGTAGCCCCAAAATAATACGCTCCTAAAGCGAAAGGTTTTTCAGAGGGTTTAAGTGGGTCACTAGGATTTCAGGCCATAAAGAAGTGGGTACAATCCCGGTCAGCCTCTTGTAAACCCACTCTTAGGAAAGCTTTACTTATGTCAGCCGTAAGGCTGGGCATAAGTAAAGGCTGAATTTAATAAAATATCTCCTAATTTTTTCCCTCAACGGGCTGACCTGTCATTCAAAAAAGTCATTTAAACTAGGTACATTTTTGTTACTCCTGGCACTACAATTAGACACAATTCTCAGAGGAGTGGTCTTAGAATCCTTCTTCACTCCGTGTGTGGGCCCAAAAAGGACCATAAATTTTGGCTTGCTCAGGAGGTACCTCTTCTATAAATTTATAATTTTAAATGCTCAGCAATTATATCATTATAGGCCCGTTAACAATTCTGGTGTCTTAATCAGTTCGCGGAGCTGAGCCTTTAATTGTCCATATGCCTTTTTGTAATTGGTGGGCAATTCTGGATGGTTCAGTCTCCTGGAAGTCGCACCCAGTATTGTCTAGATTCAAATTTTACATCTTCATGTATTGCTCCCGAGTAATAAGAATCGTCTGGACTTTCTTCATTTACTTTTTTTCCAATGCTGTCTAATTCCCCCAATTTATGCACTGGCTCAACACCATCCTCTATGGAAGAATTATACTGGGGTACGATTTCATGAGTAAACACACAGTTATGGTATTTGTAGTTTCCTCTAGTCATGAATTATTATTACGAGGAATCCTACCATACTTACATGGCCTCCTGCAGTCTTCAAAAGGGTGACACCACATTTCTTTACCATTTCCCCTTTTCAAAGGGGGTAATAGTCAACTACCTATTTAAAATATTTATTGGGCCTACAGAATCATCACTTACCCAGAAAAGGGGCTAAATTTACATTATGTGAAAGTCTTTCTGTAGCTTTACTAAGCCCTACTGTAGATATTTTTCTGGAAATCTTTCTACAATTACTGCATTAACACATTTTTTCTCATTGCCCAACCTGACAGTTACATAAACAGTGTCATACAGTTGAAACTTTTATCTGAGAGAAAACCAGATAATTTTAAAGTTGTGGGTCTCCCAAACTGTACTTTCATACCATCAAGACATTTTTCGTTTTTTGAAAGTACGCTGGGATCCCTGGTCCCAATAATGCATTTACAATTTTTGATTTATGCCTTTTATCATCAATTTTTACCTGTAACACAGGTAAGGCTACTTCGCAAACCATTATTATTAACATTTGTTTGCAATTTTACATTAGCCACTGTTGTGTCAGGATTTTCAACATTATCATTATTATCAACGTAAACATATAGACCTTTACACCCTGATATATGGTGTCTTCCTTTGTGACATTGATACAGAAGTTTAATTTGGCATAACAATCCTTACATTGTGATTACCCAAACACTGATACATCTGTCAAGGGTTTCCCCCATCTTTCAACTTTATCATTCCATGAATTGTATGCATTGCAATTCTTAGAAAATTTAGTACCCTTGCAGAAGAGACAATCTCTCATTTCTTTGACTGGTTTTATTAACTGGGCTAACTCTTAGGAGGGTAAATTATTCTTCTTACCTTGTGGAGAATCATTTTTTCTGTTTTCCCGCTACTGATATGCACCTATTTCAACTCTTTCTAGTAATGAATTTTGATTATTAACATTTTGATAATTTTTTCCCTTTGGGGGAGACTTGGGCAGATACCTCAGAGTTATTATGTGTTACATCTTTTTAAAATGAGTTAGTTGGCTGGTCTGCAACTGCACAATTAATTCTTGTAGACATAGTCTTATTTCCTCCAGACCAAAATAACCCTTGTGATATTTGTTAGAGATCCATTCAAGTGTTTTACAGCTTAATTTATTCTGTACCCTGGCACTCAATAAACCCGTTGATTCCTTCAGATTATATTTATTACTTAAAGTTTTGAGAGTGCTCTCCAGTTTAACTCTAAACTGCTGTAAACCTTAGTAAGTGTGATCTGGAGATTTTAAATTAACAATAATATTCACTAGATCCAACCTACTTTGTTCTATATTACCATAAGCGACCTTCAACAAGTCAACTGCTTCCTTGTAAGAATCATCTACATTGGGAAAGGCTTGTATCAGTATGTGAGCATCTCCTCTTACCTGTCCAGGAATAAACACACGCAAACACAGTTCTGGGAGTTTTGGCAAAGACATATTATTTGTTGGAGCAGATTGACCAACTGCCTGGTTTACACATTTTAATTTATTCAAGGCCTGACTTTTACAAGAAATCCCTTTTTCCCCTAATTCATAATACTGATTAATCATGAGATCTATTTCAGTCTCATCTACACAGTTTACTAATAAATCTCCTTCATATTTGTTGTAATATAATTTGTATGAATCATATCTATTCCCTAAATCATCTAAATGCTATTTTAAATCATCGTATTCACAGTTTCTTGATTCATTAATTCCAAACACTTATTATATGCCTTGGTTACATGAAATTTTCTAGCCTGTATTGATGTTTCTTTACCCTATATTCCATGTTTGGGCTTCTATATTAAATTTCCTCATTTTCAGCCATGATGCAATGTATTAAATTCAACTTTATTAATAACACTGATTACAACATACAACACTGATACAACTTACCTTTGAATAAATCCTAGCTACTTGAGCTTAGCAATTACATGTATAATATAAATTTTAAATGTACATTAATACAAACTTGGCTCATCAAAATTAATATTATACAAATTAATAAATCCTTGCCAGAATTTGGCATAGCAAAATTAATATACACAATAATAATTAGCTACACATGGCTTATCAATTACACATACACTGATATAAATCTTGGCCAAAATTGGCTTATCAAATTAATATTATACAAATACATTATATAAATCCTAGCCACTCTGGCTTTGCAAAATTAATATACACATTAAATAATTAGCTACACTTTTCTTATCAGTTACACATACACTGATATAAATCTTGGCCAGAATTGTCTTATCAAATTAGTATTATACAAAATATATAACTTAGCCAGACTTGAGCTTAGCTTATCAAAATTAATATTGTAATTATTATAATCCACTACACATTAAGTAAATTTGTGAACTTAACATCCACCTCCTTCTGTTATTTCATAATTATTAAGTAATTAACAATTAACGATTTCACTAATTACCTCCGGTTCAAGAGGACCAACGGGCAAATTAAATGTGGAAAATTGGCATTTACTTGGATGTATTATTATATACATAACTGTAAATGAACATTGATAATTATTATTTATCAATGTTACATAGACAAGTAGGAATTTGGGACACCTAGGTCGCAAAAAATGTCCCCCTTCGATACCTAACACTGTCATAACCACAAGTTGCTCTGGACCTATTAATTAAATGAAATATACATACACCAGGAATACTGGTAAATATATAAATTTGGGGACTGTATATTAAAAATAATAAATGGTTATATATATATATATTATATATATTATATATAATATTATATATATTATATATATATATATATATATATATACACACACAATTACGTAACAGAAGGAAAATATATCTTAACATCACTCACCAATTTGACTGGAGATTAATGTGTATCATACTCAGAAAACCTCACTTTAACTAAATCTATGAAAATAATGCTGGCCAGAATTACACCCAAATCTAGAGAGCTTATCTGAGGTTCCTGGAGCTGTCTTGTCCAGTCGTCTGATATCTCAAGTTATGCAGGAATGCACATCCACCAATTTCACCTCCTATTTGAGAGGTGTTAACACAATTTTAACCTCTAGAGCACGAAAAATTCTTCCCATTTCACCAACGTTTGTACAAAATTCAAAACCAAGATGGCGAGTGTCTCTTCTTTTTTTCGATAACATACTTCTTTTAAAAATACAATATAGGGCAACTATTTACCTATAAATTATCGTATTTCCGGAAAATATGTACAGTATTTTCCACAACATTAATTCTTTTTAAGTGATCTCTTGTTTACTTTTAGTGCTTTATATTTAAATATATCTTGTATTGTGTTCCTTTTTTTTTATACTTGAAGTAAGTACTTTCCCGTTTTCCCTGTTGTGTTTAATATATAAGCATTATAAACTTGTGTTTACACTTTACAATTATCTTGTGTTCACAGTAATGTGCTCCTTCCAGTGAAGTATTTCAGTAACTTGTTTACCTTATGTTCTGCACCACAACTCATTGTTGTGTCTCACTTTATTTTTTCCCAGCATTTCCTTGTGTGTTCATGCTGATTTTTTATTAATTCATTTCCCTTTTTTGTGTGTGTTGACCATTCTTTTGTGTTCCTATTGTTTACTTTCGCCAGTGTCTAATTTGTCCAAATCTCCACAGACAATAGTGATTGTTACCAATTTGTCAACACAAGACCTTATTGCATGTGGAAAATACTGCATGTATTTTCCAGAAATACAGTAGTTATATGTAAATAGATGGCCATACTGTATTTAATAAAATTTATGTTATCGAAAACGGGAAGCTGCGCCTGCGCAGAAGGACAGTCGCCATTGTTTGTTTGAATTGGAGTAACAGACATTAGTAATGGGGAAGAATTTTTCGTGTTCTAGGGTTAATTGGGCTGACACCTCTTAAATAGAGGCGAAATTGTTGGATGTGTATTCCTGCATAATTTGGTATCAGGCGACGGACAGGACAACTCCAGGAACCTCAGATTAATTGTCTAAATTTATGTTTAAATTCTGGCCAGTAAATTTTTCATAAATGTAGGCAAAAGGGGGGATCCTGTACATGACACATTAATCTCCAGTCAATTTGGTGAGTGTTATGATTAAGATATATTTCCTTCTGTTATTTTAAATGTGTGTGTATATATATATATATATATATATATATTATATATATTATATATATTTATTTTATATATATATTTATATATATATAATATTTATGCAAAACAACCACTCTGAAAGAATAGAGAAATTCCAAGCGCTTTCGTGACTACTCACATTATCATAGTTCCTTGATAATGTGAGTAGTCACGAAAGCGCTTGGAATTTCTCTATTCTTTCAGAGTGGTTGTTTTGCATATTGTTACGGTTCAAATCTTAATCTTTAGCCAGGTTAGTGCACTCCGTAACAACACACTTCATAGAAAGAAAGGATATGTTTCCAAACTTAGAAATGTAAGGCACAAATAATAGTTACTCGTCTTTTCAAGTTTCTTTTTATTTAAAAGCTTAAATACTTTAGATATTCATAAATATCTATTAAATATCACTGTCAGAAACTTTCTTTCACACAAGAAAACTTAAATAGAATGTACATGTCAATATGGTCACTACACTTGACAATGATCAGAGGAATATTATCGCTTCCTCAATAGTAACATTTTCTTGTGTGTAAGTTAAAAATTGAGAATTAACACTTTTTTTTGAGTCTCCCCCGGCATAAGGAAT